>APFE031394120.1:54221-77421 GCA_000404065.3 Pinus taeda | reverse complement strand
GGGTGCTAATGGTTCCCATGATGAAATGATGCCACGTGACTTTCCAAGGACCCATGGCTCTCAACACAAAACTTTTGGGTTTCATTATGATCCTCTAGTGAATTTGGATTCCAATTAAGTTTCCCAACAGATAATGAAAGAATGACCAAATCATACACTATCCAATGCTTGTTGTTCAAATGAGAAATCACATAGTTTATTTATACATGTCAAAGGGGTGTGACAACCCAATGGATACATCATTCACTAGATGGTCAAATTGACTTTTCCTTTGTTGACTTGTCTCAATGAAATAAAAATTTATCTAGGGCCGACTTGGAGACCCTTTAGTGATAGCAGAATACCTCTCAATCCTACAAAAAAAATCAACACTACCTCTTAGTGAGGAAGGCATTCTCCTAAGCTAACATTTTTCCTCCACTACGAAATTTCATGAGCTTGCAATATTAATGTAGTGTCTCCTCACATGGAATTGTATTTATATAGATCACTCCATCCCAAGGAAGTAAATGTGAGTAACTTTGGCCATTTACCCCTAGCCAAATATGCATAGCTCCATGGGTAAATGTATTAATCTCCCGTGGTCAAATCAACATGACCTGCCTAAATAAACATGGCTTCGTAGGAGAAATTTTTCCCTTGAGACATTTACCCTTGTCCAAATCAACACGACCCACCTAAATCAGCATGCCTTGTCTGGGTGAATGTTTCATTCTTCCCTTGTCAAATCATCATGACCCTATGGATTCTAAATCAACATGGCTCCAATGGAAGAATGTCTTCCCTATGTTGCAGTTTCCCTTGGAGATTCAATCCTAGCTAAATTAGCATGGATACGTGGTTGAATGTAGAATTCTTACACTGGTCAAATCAACATGAACCAGTGGGAGAATATCTACCTAATCTTGCATAAACATCAACATCCCCTCTATAAGAAGGAGACATTGTACATCACGCCAAGCTTGTCTTCAAAGTATACAAAAATCTCTTTAGGCAAAGGCTTTATCAGAATTCCCGCAAACTTCTCATCCATGGATATGTACTAGAGCTTCACTTCTCCCTTCTACACCATGTCTCAGATGAAGTGAGATGTCAATTTTCTTCGACCCATCATGAAATACTAGATTCCTTGAAACCTTAATAAAAATTTGATTATCACAATGTACAAAGATCATCTCTAACTTTGAATAAAATATTCCTGCAAGCAGCTTCTAAAGCCATAGTACTTCCTAACTTGTAGCACTAGTTATGATATACTTTGTCTCTATTTCACTAAGAGTGACAGAAGTATGCTTCATACTAAACTAGTAAGGCATAGTTGATCCCAAGCTAAAGTAGCACCTCAAGATGCTATATCCATCCTCTCCACTCATAACCCTATTTGAATTAGTATATCCCTTCAACCTCACTTCACCACCTGATTCATATCTCAAACCATATCTAACTATACCAGTTATGTAACTTAACACATGCCTTACTGCAACTTAATATACATTCCTTGACTCAACCATATACAAGCTCAAGGTGTTTACTAAGAATAAAACATCCAACGTGGTGTTAACTAGGTACATAAGGATCCGATCAACTAACCTTACATTGTGGGTTCCACCAAATCTGAATCTAAAGTGTAACGACTCATATCCTTTATATTTATCATCATAAGTGTAATCATGGACTTGCAATCCATCACGTTGAATCTCCTAAAAAAAATTGAAGTTTACTTCCCATATCTCATTTTATCTCTGCCACACCTCCAATGACAAGAAATAATGCATCATGCCAATATCCTTTATCTTAAACTCGAGGCCAGCTCCCTCTTCAGCGCAATAATGGACCTCTCTACCCCAGTAAGGAAACAATCATCGACATAGAACACCAAGATCAAAGGATCACCATTAATAACCATGAAGTAAATTTCAGGATATGCATCACTCTTCATGAATCCGAAACACATCAAGTATTCATTAATCCTAGAATACCATGTTGTAGGTGCCTACTTGAGTTGGTGCAAACCCTTCGTTAATTTCTAAACAATGGACACCTTCCCATGCACCTCAAAGCCCTAAGATTGCTTTATGTACACTTCCTCCTCTATCACACAATTGAGAAACGTGATCTTTACATCTGTCTAATGTAGTCTCTCACTAATAATAAAAGAAAGATAAACAATAGTACAAATAAAAGTGTACTTCATAACTCGAGAAAATGCCTCATTATAGTCCACTGCCTCTTTTTGGGAGAACACTCTTTACACGAGCCTCACTTACTACTTCTTAATGTTGTTATATGTTGCATTATTGGTCTTATAAATCCAATTGCAAGTCATCTCACACTTTTCCTCTAGTCTCTGAACTATATCCCACACATTATTCGTCATGATGGACTAATAATCCTCCATCATGGCATCCTTCCAAACATGTTGTCATTTTTCCTCCTCATAACTATAAGGCCTAGAATGAATAATGTGTCTCATAAATGCCATATATCTTGACCACCTCTCTAGTTTTCTTCTCTCCTTGAAAGTATCTTGAAGAGTTGCATGTCCTTCTGCATCCCACAAGGTGTCATGAAGCAATGTTGGCCTCTTCCTTGTCATAGTAACATCTCTAGGTAGGTCCATTGACTCTACTGTGATACTTTCATGTAACAATGCATGTGATAGACATCATAATAATTACATCCCTGCCTCTTGAACACCAATCATTCTTGCTAAGTCTATTCTCAAGCCCTTGGGTGATACAAGAACCTGACCAATGGGAAATGCAACTATGTAACATCTATTCTCCACGCTGAGACATATAACAACTTCTTGTTCAATTCTAGTGCAAACAAAACATCTCTCACATGAAGAGAATATCTAGACTCCAATTGAAATGACTCTATCCCAACTCCTGTCATTGGATACTTGGTTTTATCTCGAAATTCCACGTGCAATGTTAAATCCCTCTTTACCAAATCATTAACAAAATATTGAAAACTTGCCATGTGCCTAGATGCGGCATTGTCCACTAGCCAAATACCACTATTATTGGTTATAGTGGCTGAAAGCGTGGAGGAAAACAAATATTCCTTTGAATTCTTCTATGGTCAGTGCTTATCATCATCATCAACATTGGCTATTGATGCATGTTGCTTCCTCTTACTTTTATGCTAAGGACCCTGAGATGCATGGTGCCTAAAATCATGACAACTGAAGCGCTTAATCTTTGACATATCCTTATTATTTTGATCTTAAATTGGAGCAATTGCTTTACTTATATTCTTCTTATCAAACTTTTCTAAGTGTATTCTTACTTTTCCTTTCCTTGCAAGAGCTATAAGGGCTTGAGTTGCTTCATCGTGAGGTCTCTACAAGTTTTTCTTTGACAACAATTTGGCCTCCCTTTAGGCACAATTTGTCTATATTTTTTCAAACGTTGGCAACTTATCTTGTGCAAAAATTCCCTGAACAAATAGATCCCATGAGGAAGGAAATCAATTGAGTCATTGTAACAGGCTATGCGTCATCAATGTTATCTCAAATGGGTATACGTTTATATCTCAACTAAGAGGATCTCATATGATAAGAGACAACAAAATATGATCTAGTCATTATGACACTACAAAGTTGATGCCTCAATCTTAGTTTCTTGCTAGTGTAGTTACTCTCATACAATCCCACCAAGGCATCATATAGTTCTTTGGTAGTCTTCAACTCAAAAACATGTGGAATCAAGTGATCCTTTATCAAATCTATCAAGATTCTCTTAGTGTTTCTTTTATTATTCTTATATTGGACTTTCTCCTTAGCTCGCTTTGGCTCTAGAATGACTTCATTCACATGATTGTGAAGATCAATTTCTTCCAAGGCAAGGATTATGTTGGTCTTCCATGATCTAAAATTGGTGGAACCATCCAACTTGTGTTCTAAGTTAAGACTTAGCATCATTTTGACATGAAATCAAAAAACCAATAAAGTTGTTGAATATTGTCTCTTAGGTTGACTTGAATAGTTCAACTTTCAACAAAGCTCTAAAACCATGTTGAAATTCTATGACGAGCACAGTAAAATACAATTTCCAACCAAATAATTATTTCATGATGATTTTACACAATATTTTATGCCACAGGTATCATTGAATAATTACATCAACCAAATAAATACTACAATTACCAACCAAAAATAATTAGTACAATTACCAACCAAATAATTATTTCCTCATGATTTTAACACAATATTTTATGCACCGATATCATTGAATAATTACATTGACACAATCGTAATAGTAAATGCAACACAAATAATAAATATCATGAGAACAGATACACTAATTCTACCCTTGGAAACCTAATCATTAATCAAGGTTTACAAATCAACAATTTATTTTGAAATTCTTGCCAATAATCGAAGTCAAATAATGATTCATCCAAACCTCATGAAACAACAAGTCAATGTTGGTAAAACCAATAAAAATACTCAAAATCCAATGTTGGTCAAACATCCCACTCATGGTCAAATTTGGCCACATGGTGAACCCTCACATGTGTATCCTTTGTTGTGGAAAACACTTGGTTAATTCTGTAAAAACTGTAGGCAAATCTGAAGTAAAATAGCTATATAAATGCAAATCAAAGTTTTATCACACATGTGAGCTTCTCTTACACATGTCTTGTCAAATTGTTTCTCAAACTCAACCTATTCTTCTCACCCTTATGGTTATGGTTATACAAAAAAAAAATGGTGATAAAGAAACACAAAGATTTGAATCTTTCATGGTATTGAAACGATACATCATTATTATCTATACATTTCAAAACGGTATCACATGGATGGCTCGACTTATTTGTAGACTCATTTATCTTAATGAAAAACAATTCTTCTAAGCGCAACATGGAAACCAATACATCGGATGTATGTCACTAGAATATATATATATATATATTCTAGTCACATGCAAAAACATTAATTTAAAAAAGAAACAGAAAAATAAATGTTAAAAATTTCCGTCCAGTCCGTTACACAATACTGAATATATATCATATGAAATTCATGATATGCTATTTACAGAAATGTCGGCAGGTTTTTGTTTATGTCAATGAAGCCTTTGATGAAGCTCCAGTAGGGGCGGGTTCTATTCCTTGTGGATCTTCAAAAGACATTTGATTTGGAAATTGAAATTGGGGAAATGCTTATCTAAATCCTGAAGGCATTTTTTTGTGGCTGTTGTTGCTGGTCAAGTGATATAGGTGTTATGGTTTGATTTGGAAATTGGGAAGGTAGAAATGGCTGTCCAGTTGCTGAGGTCAGTCTATGTGGCTGTGGATTTTGCTCCCAATGTTGTCCCTGATTTGAAAATTGAGAAGGGGGAGAAACTTTGTCCAATTTCGAAAAAGCATTCCTCTTGGCTGCGGCTTTCGCAGCTGCTAATCTCCCTCATTTGAAAATTGAGAAGGGGGAAAAGCTTGTCCAGTTGCTAGAGGCATAAGTTGTGACTGTGAATTTTGTTGTTGGTGTTGTAGCTGAGTTGAAAATTGAGAAGGACGGAATGCTTGAGCTGTTGGTGGCCACTTGCCATAACCTGTGTTCTTCTCTGAGCTAGTAATTGAGATTGAGCAGGTGCTTGTCCAACATCTGAAAGAAGTCTTTGTTGCTTTTTTGGTTGCTGTGCTCTGGATTGACTTGGAAATTGACATTGGACAAATCTATTTCAACTGCTGGAGCCACCGCTTTTGACTGTCGATCTTGCCGCTTTCGTTGTTTCTGTTTTTGCAAACGTGGCATAACTTATGCCTTGGTTTGGTCGGTAGGTTGAACTTTGGGCAAGTGTGGAAACCAGTGTTTGTGGCGTCTCCTTCTGCTCCTGTTGTCCCTACTGCGAAGGCTGTTGTTGCTGCTGCCATTGCTGCTGTTGCAGTTGGCTTGGTTGTTGCTGCTCCTGTTGTTGCTGCTGACGTTCTTGAAGATGTGTCTGGCTTTGTTGCTGCACCTGGTTTGGTTGCTGCCACTGTTGCTGATGCAACTGTTTTTTTACAGATGTGGTTGGATTGGTTGCTGCTGCTGCTGAAGGGTTTGGCTTGGTTGCTGCCACTGCTTCGGCAGCTGACTTGTTTGCTGCTTTTGTTGATGCATCTGGCTTTGTTGCTGCTGCTGTTTTTGCAGGTGTAACTAGTTTGATTGTTGTTGTTGTTGCAGCAGCTGTTGCAGATACATCTGGCTTAGTTGTTGTAGCAGCTGTTGCAGATGCATCTGGTTTTGTTGTTGCTGCTGTTGTTGCAGATGCATCTGGCTTTGTTGCTATTGTTGTTGCATCTGGCTTTGTTGTTGTTGCAAATGCACCTGACTTGGTTGCTGCTGCAGGGGTTGCAGATGCATCTGGTTTGGTTGTTGTTGCTGCAGCAGATGCAACAGGCTTTGTTGCTGTTGTTGGTGTTGCACATGCAACTGGCTTGGTTGTTGCTGCTGTGATGCAACTCGCTTGGTTGTTGTTGCTGTTGCCGCAGATGCAACTGGCTTGGTTGTTGCTGCTGTTGCAGATGAGGCTGACTTGGCAGGATAGCATCCTAGAGGTAAAAGAAAAAATTGTCATTTTGATTATGGTAAGGAAATCTGATGCGCACTGCATATCTTAAAATTCCAACTTACCGTTGGGGAAACCATGCCCATCAACTGGTCTGGCCTCAATTGCCCTGGTCTGTCAAAGCTTGATAGCAACAATATCTGCGTTGGCAGGTTGATCATCCCACACTGTAATAAGAATAAGAAAGACAAGTTTAGGATATCCTAACTTTTCAAGTATACTACTTGCAGACTTGTCAAACTTGGAAAATTCCTCGCTCGATCAAACCATTTAGCAAAGAAAACGCAGCCCACTGGAAAAAAACGAAGCACATAGATAGAAAAACAAAATTCGATGAACTACGAAGTACTGCAATGAAACAAATTATAAAACAGAACAAAATATAGAAAATCGAGGGGGTCTAAAAGGTTCCATGTTCAAATTGCCATGCAGCGTTCTTCATACTTTTTCATTGGTTTACTCCTAATGTTTTTAATGGGATTTCCACTGCTTAATTCTCCCTTAGCATTTGAAGACTTGCTGCTTGTGAAGTGGTTTTATATATGAACTCTCCCACACACAGCGCTGTCAAAGTCACTGGCTTTGAATATGGGTTGATGGGACTAAATACAGGATGATTATAATTTACGCTTTTTGGCTAATTCAAATTTGAGCAATCAATGCACGACAGGTCAATTTCTTGCCAGTTTTGGCATTCTTAGGGATTTTTTTTCATTTGATTTTAATTGAAAATTTGTTAAAGAAGAATTAGAATCGTAATTTTGGATGGTGTAATCTGTAGAATTTTATACTTCTCCACTTTTTTTTAAATATGTTAAATTCATTTATTAATCTAAATATATTTTTTAAACATCAAGAAATAAAAAAAAACATGCAAAAATTTCAAAACAAAATAATCTAACTAACAAACATTCTACGTTGTTTTTAATTGCAACTTGTATGCTAGATTTAAGTCATTATATAGCTTCAAATATATCATGGCTTTAGGTATAAGGTACGTTTTGAAAGGACCTTTATAGACAGTACATGAGCTTTAAGTCGTGCAACACCTCGCAATTATAATTATGCTTGTCTCATTTTGAAATGAAAGATGGTGAGTTGTGTATTCCCAGATTTGATTTGACTTTATGAGATTGTTAACATTGTTCACAATATTTTGACTAGTTTGTTTCAGTGAATAGAGTAGAGAAAGTTGCACTGCCCATTAATTTTCTTATAAATATTTATAAAAATGTTTTTTAACTATTTTAAATAATTAAGTGTTATATTTATATAAAAATAAGAATAAAATAAAAAGAGAAATGATTTTTATTATCAATATTATAATCTTTTTTATAATTGATGAAGGTTCATTATGGGGTTCGTGTATTTAATTTTTTGACGATTCTAGATTCTCATGAGTCTACCGATACTAAGTCTATGAATTTGATCTCTCACCTATTTGTGTTGCAACTAATTAGTGATGTCCCAAATTCTCTCCAAAATTAAGGGTTTGAGCCTCTATTGAAAACCACTTATAAGGCTCATGTTCATTTTACACGATTTTCTAATTATATTTGAGCTTATAGAGTGAGATGAGTTAGTTATGATTACATGAGGTTTAATATGTGTTTAATGTAGATTATTGATGATTTTTGTGGTCAAAGTCAAGGATCCAATGGACAAATGGCAGAAATAACTCGAAGTGGACAAAGGAGAGGAATTATAAGAGGGAATCCCCCTCATTTATTACTCCTCACTTCGAATTTCCCTTCATTCAACTCGGAGTACAAGCAACCAAGTCATGGATTAGCAGGGAGCTGAGCAAAGTGAAGGATAACTCATGTTTATCTCGAGCTTTGGGAGCCAAGCCTCCATGATTTTGAGGAAGTTGTTGGGAGCTTCGTTTGTAGAAGTAGAGAGGGCTAGGGCCTCACTAAGGGGTTAGTCGAATTTTGCCTATGTAAACTCTGCTCAACTTCGAGCTTATTATTTTGACGGTTCGTGTAATCTTGCTATTGTTTTGGGAATAAAGATTGAATCCTTTTTGAGTTAGCACTGAGTTACCTCAGAGGGTTGAAGCTCTTGGGTTAGGGCATGATCCAAGCAGCCAAGCTCCTCTTTACTTCTATTTATATGTTTCATTTCAGTTTTTAGATTAGGTTGTTGTTAGATGCATTTCTTTTATGGTTAGGAATAGGTTGTTTTTTATGATTCGGTAGTTTGCTTCCATTTGTGTTTTCAATATCATGTTAAGCAGTGATAAAGAAAAGATCCAAAAGGCTAGCAACAATGCCTTGGCCTCTCTTCCTCTCTTCGGGACAATGATTTGAGGCAAAAACCCTCTTACTGCCCAAAAAACACAGACTTTTCTCCTTCATAGGACTTCTAGTGTTTGCATATTTCTAGTTGGTTCATAGTCTCATTTTCTTTGCTTCAATACTTCTTCATCATGCCCAATTCTTTATTGGCAATAGTATCCTTTCATGCGTTTCTTTCATGCAATGGTTATCAGTATTTCCTTTCATAGATCATAGTTTATTTTGATGCAAAAAAAATCTGTTTTTTAGATGCACTTATTTCCTTGTTTGCTTAATCTCATTGGTTGAATGTCAATTGTTTATGCAGCATATATATTCTAGCACCAGGCTAGCCTATCAGCCATTCCATCCTCCATTTGATCCAAGCCCTACAGGTCGCCCAAGTCTCCCCTCAATTTTTCCTTAGTTCTCTGCATTTTCCATAGACTTTCCTCTCTCTCCTTGAGCAAATCCAATCATCTTTCTCTCTCCTAATGACTCTTGGTAGACCCTAGGTGCCTTAACACTTCATTCCAACCTTCATCTACCTACTCCACCTACTCTCTTATCTTCAAAACAGTGAAAATTTCTCTCGACCTCCTCTTGTAAGCCTCCTTTAGAACGTTGTTTTTCCTCCAGTAGATTTCCTGTGTCCTACTGTAGATTTTCCTGTAGGTTCTCCTATAGGCTTTCTCTTGAAGATTGATTGTGGGAAAAGCCTTTGGAATTCCACCTTAGACCTCCTAGGACCCATCCACACTATCCTACATCCTCTCACATCGCAAAACCGCCCTCCATCACCACCTATTCGCTGCCACATTCGCAAACAAATAAATTACATGCATGACCAATTGACATTAAAATACATAAAAATCCAAGAAGACGACTTTTGTTGATTTACTTCCAGAAATAGCTTAGTTAGATGTTGTTTACTTCCTTTAGGAGGTAATGGCATTCTTTTCATGGTTTTCATAGTGTTTTTTGCAAGAGTAAGATTAGTTGGTTAATTATAATTTCCTTGGTTTGCTTTACATTTTAGTCTTCCTTTCCGCATGTAGAATAGCATCTCTAGAGGAATATTTTTTTTTCCTTTCATCACATATAGAGTTTCTTCTGGAATCCATAGAAGTTGGCTTGAGCTCTTAGTGATCTTGCGCTGGCTGACCAAGTGACAACCTGCAATAAGAACTAGTACTTGTGCATACAACACTGTCGCTTCCAAGTTTGTTATGAACTACTGGGTTGATAAAAGTAAGGTATGAAGCCCAAAAGTTGCAACATTGTTGTTGCAATACTAGTGCTCACCACTTTTTGGCACCGTTGCCAGGAAAGCGTAAGAGTATTCTGTGATTACTACTTTCTTCTATTTTCTATTGCAACATTCTCCTAATAGTTTATTTTAGCAAAAATAGATTAGTCATTTCCTTGCTTTTAGTTCTACATTTCCTTGCTTTCCTCTTTGATTTTGCAATTTCCATTGTAGCAGAAGTAGATTGGTCATTTCCTTGCTTTCAGTTCTGCAATTTTGTTTCAGCAAGTTCATTTTAGTTAGTTGAAATTTGTTTGTTCAATCAATTTCAGCTTTGCAGGCACTATCAGTGTGGAGAAAAAGAAACAAAAACCAACCAAAATAATTTCCTTTCATACCTTTTAGGAATATAGATAATTTAAGTAAATTTTTGCCCAACACCACCAATACTTCACACAACCAACCTTCTCTCTTCTTCGGTGGCTGCCATTAAGAAGAACCATTAGGTGAACAACCTGACATATTTGAAGAACCTATGAGGGAAGAAGAAGAAGAAAACATTCCTTTGGTGCTAATGGCTAAACATAAAAATGCTAGGGCGAATGGAGAAAGAATAGAGGGTGTCTTTCCCATTCAAGAGACTAATAGGGACTCCAAAATGAAGAATATAAGCCCTTTCTCCCTACCTCATTTCCATTGTGTGACAATGGAAGATCTCAACACCTTCTTCTTTGAGTTTGATGTTATCTGTCGAACCTATGACTATGTAAAAGTTGAGCAAAAGTTGAAATTTCTCTCTTCTACTCTCAATGATGCATCATTGCATTGGTTCATGGGATTACTTAGCAATAGTATCACAACTTGGGCTCAGATGCAACAAGTCCTTAACAACAATTATCGACACTATTGTAGGTCAAAGGATACTAAAGAAGAAATCTTTTGAATGACTATAGGAAGTGATGAGTCCTTGGAAGACTATGAGGAGAGGTTGTAGCTAATTTACAAAAGGGTCGGGTGTATACTTGACCTCGAGTCTCTGAAAATGTTCTGCTCACGGGAATTCGGGAAGATCTTTTAGACACCCTCCATCTACTGGTTAAGGGAGACATCTACTAGCTATCATATGAAGACATAAAGACGATTTTTAGAAACCATTAGAGCAGTCAGAAAGAAAGGTAAAGGGAGTCAACCCATAGCTAGTATCTCTTCCTCTAACTCATCCATTAAGGGGGAAATTGGAACCATGTTGGAAGGCTTCAAGAGTGATATGTTGTAGACTCTTGCCATGCAAATAGATAGCTTAAATATAAAAAGGGAACAAGAGGAAGCAGAGAGGGCTTTGGCCATCTTTTACCCTAGATGCACAAGGAGGCATCCTAGGAATGACTGCCCATTCAAACGATAGAGGTTTATTTAGTTTGTGAGGAGAATCATTCTACATATAAGTGCCCTTCCTTGCCCAGACTTAAAGTTGTATATGAAGGGGCTAAGGGAGTCACTGAACAACTCTATTACATAAACCAAAGAAGGTCGCATGGACGTACACCATACCAAAAAGGGATGCAAGGGACATCCCAGGCATACTACCACCCCAACCAAGTCACTTCTGTACCTTCTTGGGGACCCCCTTCTCATCCTTCCTAGTCCAGGCCTCCTCCTTGGTCTGTCACATTTCAATATCATGCTCAACTAGCCAACCATTCATTTCAACCCTATTCTCCACCATCATCTCAATGGAATGCACCTCCCCGGGGGTGGAGGCCCAAATACAACTCTCTTCCCACTCTTTTACCTCCACCACCAACCCAACCACAGTCATTACCTCCTGCTCCTCCAAAGCAACCCCAAATGGCTGCTCAGCCGAATCCAAACCTGAACAATAGACAGGCTCAGCAAGTATATAGTGGGGAACCATCATGCCCAACTTATGCTATGGAGATTTAGGAAATTAACTTGTGATCTCAAAAAGTTCTCCCATATAGTCAGCCTCCACCTAGGGAGGTTGAGGAAGGTAAAGAGGAAAGTGAACCTAAAGCAATTCCACCCTTTCGTGAAAGGTTATCCATGATATTCTAGCCTACCCCAGAAGAAACTGAACTCTTGTGGGAATTTAAACATCTATGCGTAAAGATACCACTTCTCCAAGTCATAAAGGATGTGCCTATCTACAATAGGTTGATTAAAGAGAAGTGATTTAGGTATCTCGGAAGGCACGAGAAAGATGCCCCAACCATCAATGTCATAGGGCAATTGTCTGACCTGATGATGGGGTAGGTAATCTGTCCAAAATATCTAAACCCGGGAAGCCCAGTAGTTGATATCCATATCAATGGCACCATGATTCCACATACTTTGATTGATCCGAGAGCAGCCATTAATGTGATGAGAAAGGATACAATGCTCAAACTGAACCTTCAGGGCTCCTTGAGAAAGACCACAACCATGCTACAATTAGCAGACCGCTCCACCGTGACCCCTGAGGTGCTTGTGGAAGATGTGATGGTCTCCATTGATTCTTGGGAGTACCCTATTGATTTCTTAGTTCTCTAACCCGAGGCAAAGCTCACTGGGCATCTTCTCATTTTGGGAGGACCTTGGTTGAACACTGCCAATGCCTAAATCAGCTGTCGAGCTAGGAACATGACCATAAATAATGGGCATATGTACAAGCAGTTAATCTTATATCCTCCTTCCCAACCTTCGTTAGAACATGATCTGCCTGTTTTGTTGGTGGAGGAAGATGAGGATGAACTTTATTATGCATCGCTTTGTACATTAGAAACCACCATGGCAGGAAAACAACAAGATGGGGATGATATGATTTAAAATCTGATTCAAAATCTGCCTCCTAGTGTATCGCCATTAGAGGACATAGTAATAGAAAACAAAAAAAACCCCTCAACTGATCTCTGTGCGACTGACTCTACTTCTCTCTGTGTTAAGAATATAGAGTTTATCCTAGAAATAACCTTGAAAATCAATCCTTCGCTATCCACTTCCCAGGAGAAGGAACTATGTAGCCTGCTAGGAAATCACTTAGATGCCTTCGCCTGGAGTTATAAGGATATGAAGGGAGTGCACTCTTCAGTTTGTAATTATCATATATACATCAAGGAAGGTTGAAAGTCATTCAGGTAGCCTCAAGGGAGGATGAACCCAACACTTAAAAATATTGTTAAGGAAGAACTGCAGAAATTGCTTGATGCAGGGTTCATCTATCCCATCTCTGAGAGTGAATGACTCTCTCCTTTGGGGCTAGTGCCAAAGAAAAATGGTAAGTGGAGAATCTGTGTCGACTATCAAGAATTGAACAAAGCCACTAAAAAGGACCATTTCCCTTTACCTTTCATAGATCAAGTGTTAGATGGTCTGGTAGGGAAAAAGTTTTTCTCTTTCCTAGATGGGTTTAGCGGGTGCAATCAAATACAAATTAGCCTAGAAGACAAAGATAAGACCACTTTCACTTGTCCTTTGGGTACCTTTGCCTACCAGGTCCTTCCTTTTGGTTTGCGTAATGCTCCAGCCACTTTTCAAAGAGTGGTACTGAGTATATTCTCCAAATTAGTTCATGATGCAGTAGAAATATACAGGGATGACTTTACTCCTTATGGATTTGGTTTTAAGGAAGCTTTATCTAACCTTGGAAAAGTTCTAGACAAGTGTACTGAGATGAACCTGTCCCTAAGTCCGGAAAAATGTGAATTTTTTATGACTGAAGGGATCGTTCTCAGTCATGCAATATCTCAACAAGGATTGCAGATGGACCCCAACAAAATTGCCATCATCCAAAGGGTCCCACCTCCTCAAAAGGTGAGAGATGTCAAAATTTTCCTGGGCTTAGCTGGGTATTACCGAAGATACATTAAATATTTCAGGAAGCTAACCTCTCCATTGTTTGGTCTTTTAGGAAAGGATGTTGAGTTTATATGGTCGGAAACTCTCAAGAAGCCCTAGATACCTTGAAAAGCAAACTCGTAACTACCCCAATTTTGAGAGGCCCAAACTGGACCCTACCTTTCTACATTCACACAAATGCCTTGAACAAAGCAATAGGAGCAGCCTTGGGACAAATTGATGAAAAGTTACCTTATGTCATATACTTTATAATCAAGAACTTGTTAAAGGCGGAGTTAAACTATACAGTCACCGAAAAGGAACTCCTAGCCGTCGTGCATTCCTTAAACAAATTCAGACATTATATCATAGGCTATCAAAGCTTTGTGCACACTGATCGTGCTACAATTAGATATTTAATGAACTAGTCAGATGTGAATGCTCGCATTATTAGATGGTTGCTTTTATTGCAATAGTTTTATTTGACCATTATTGATAAGCCTGGTGAAGAAAATGTTGTTGCTGACTTTTTGTCTAGAATAAATTTTTCCTACAGGAAAATAATGAATGGTGGATGATTAAATACTAGATGAACACCTGTGTTCTATCTCAGTACTCTTTCCATGGTTTGCTGATATAGCAAACTACTTGGTTTCAGCACAGTTCCCACCACACTTATCCTCAAAAGAGAAGAGCAAGATAGTAAGGAAAAGTGCCCCTTTCACCTAGATTGGCGGCAATCTCTTCAAACCTGTCCCAGATTAGATCTTGAGAAGATGTGTCAGGGAGGAGGAATTATTTGACATCCTTCTGACCTCTCATGATGGGCCTTGTGGAGGTCATTTTGTAGCAAAAAGAATTGCCTTCAAGATACTGCAAGCAGGCTACTACGGGCCCACTCTTCATCAGGATGTGAGGAGATATACGAGCCATTGTGATCAATGTCAAAGGATGGGGAAACCTACTCCAAAGGATGAAATTCCCATGCATCCTCAAGCGACGTTTCAGCCATTTGGGAAGTGGGGCATGGAATTTGTGGGGCCTATCAGCCGTCCTTCAAAACAGAAGCAATACTTCATTGTGTGCATCGATTACCTAACAAATTTGGCAGAGAAAAAAGCAATTTAAGCAACGATGGAGGAAAAAGTAGTTGAATTTTTTAGGGAGAACATATTCTACAAGTTTGGGTATCCAAGAGAGTTGGTCACAGATTAAGGCAACGAGTCCACCTCTAATCTAATTGAAGATTTGCTCACACATCATAGAATCAAACACAGGACTTCCACCCTTGCCATCCACAAGCCCATGGGAAAGTGGAGGTCACTAACAGAGCATTATAACGGATCCAAATAAGGGTAGTGAGCAACAATAGAAAATACTGGACAGACAGATTAGTTGAGGCCACTTGGGCCTACAACACAACATGGAAAACTGCTACAAGGTTCACACCCTATGAGTTGGTCTATGGGAAGAAGGTTTTGCTGTCAATAGAATTTGAATTTAATACCCTGAGTATGGAAGATTAGTTGGACCTAGACATTAGCCATGCATAGAAAGAAATATTACTTTGTATAAATGGATTGGATGAACACAGAATGCTTGCACTTCTCCACACAAAGGTAGTTCATCTTTAGAGGAAGATATGGCATGACAAAAACATCAAGGAGAAGAAATTCCAAGAGTGAGATTAGGAACTACTCTATTATTTAAGATACAAATATTTCAAGGGCAAGCTAATGACAAGATGGTTGGGACCCTACACTGTGGAGAAATGCAATGACAATGGTTCAATTCTGATTACAACCATTAATGATGAATCCATCCCCATGCTTGTCAATGGACATCGGTTGAAAATATACAAGAAACACCTCTCCAAGCAAGAGTTCATTGAAGGATTGAATAAGTAGGTGATGGTAGTGGAGCATGTCTTAGCCTCCACTTCACCCACTCACTGAAGAAAAAGAAAAAAAAAGAAAAAAATAATAAGGAATCAAGTGAAATCCTCCATGAGGTGCTTGAGTCCCATCATTGGGTTGAAAACCTCTCCTAAGGTGGCCCAATGATGTCAAAAAAAATAGAAGAAAGGAGATAATATCCTTCAGTGAAAGCCTCCCTTGGAGGCACCCAGGGCAGGCAGCTAGGGTGAAAACCTCTCTAACACCCTCGTTGTTTTCAAAAGTAAAAAAAAAAAAAGAGAGAGAGAAAAAGAAAAAGAAAATTGAATTTCCAGTTGTATTGGAGGTATAGGAGGACTATAGGAAGCAACAATAGGTTCCGAGTGAGCTCTGAAACCAATACCAGCACCTACCCTACCTTCCCTTGCCTTTCTCCATCATTCTTGACATTCTTTTCACCTCACTATGATCCTTTTTAAAAAATTATGTTTTCTACAAGAGGCCCTCTGTTTTTTTTAGGAGGATCCTGTAGAAATTACAGAAAGCTAGAAATGAATTTTAAAATCAGTTCAAGGAGCAGGGAAGCTTCATAATGGATTTATAAATCCTCCTACAGTCTTCAAACCTCTCTTCCATCATTTCTAGACCTGCATAACATCCCAAGCACCATTCTTCACCCTGCCAAGGAAGAAAACAAAGAAAAACTAGTTTTCCTAGAAAAAAGAAAAAGAAAAAAAAATAAAAAAGGAACAACACCATTCACATCACCTGAAGCCTACCCTTTACCTCTCCATCTCTATCTACAGTTTTGGCATCATCGTCATAGCTCCAAGCACAAAAAAGGCTAAAATTTCAAAGGGAGAAGCAGCTACAGGTGCTCTTGTAGGAATTTCTGTAGCAGCTGATCCCATTAAAATCTAGCATTAGCATTATGAGGGTGCAAATCTGAAGGTGGAAGCAGACACCTGAAGATCGGATCCAATGAAAAAGGAACCTACACTCAGCACAGCCATATCCCAGCAAGGAGACAAGCATGCATCAAAAGAATTAAAGGCATGCAGCAGAAGGAAAGGCCATAGCACCTCACAGCAAACACATTCAGATCCCAGGTAAGTGAATAACCCGCTCCTCTATTTGCATTGGTATAATTAGAGAGCATGAAACAACAACAAGATGGTTGAGGTTGGTTGGGGTTGAGGTGGTCAGTTAACTTGGTCACCTTCACCGAGTTGACTTCACTCATTCGAACATGTCACCACACATGCACTTAGTCAAACTCAAGAGAGATGTCGAGGAAAGTTAGTGGAGGCAGTGGGAACTCCAATGCAATCATGATGGGTGATTACAAGGAAAGGGAAATGATGAAAAGGCAGGTGGGGACCAATGATCCGAATGGGGCCAATGTGCACTTGGCTAGCTCACCCTCCATCACCATAAATATCCATAAAAAGACATAAGTACTCCTTGCCGAAGCACTCTCACCACCATTCTCCTTCATTCTCTCCTCGAAACTCCACTCTTGTTACCTTCTCACGCCCCTATAAGCCTCGTACCCATTTTTCTCTACTAATCTCTTCAATATCCCTGTTGTCGGCATTCTACAAGAGCACTTACAGGTTCTACAGGAGAACCTACAGGAATCCTACAAGACGGCTGGCAGTGTTCTATAGGAGGGCCAGTAAGCTATTTTGGAGAGGCAAAACATGATTTTTAGCACAATTCTAGGGCTACAGAGGTAGGTTCTTGGCATACCTCCATTGAATATCAAAATATGCTAACAATGGTTTATTTTTTGAGGAGAAAATAGAACTGTTGGGTGGAGGAATTTCATAAAAGAATTGTTATTTGTTTCTTAAAAAAACACAGTCTCTGTCTCTCTGTTTTTCTTAAAAAAGAATTGCTCTCCCCATTTCCATAGCTGGTTTTCCAAGTAAGCATAGACAAAATGACAAGAGGTTTCATGAGAAAGGAGCCAACTAACTCCTCCAGGCTCCATGCACACCCCCAAGTAGTGGACATATTCACAAGAGCCAATTGGATTAACTTTTTTGAGAAATTTTGAGGGTTTGATGAGGAGATAACCCCTCACTCAAAAACACATGCCACTGTCACTTTTAGAGGCCTTTCCATGGAGATAACCCCTGAATTCATCGGTAGGGTCACTACCCTTCCTCTTGGGTTTCCTTGGAGCAAGAATGAAAAACCAATTGGCCAAACTACCAAGAAAAACTTCTTCCAAAACAATGAAACCAATGTAGAAGATAAGAATGACATAAGAAGGGCTAGCATACCATAGCCTTAGGATGAAGTTATGTATCAAATAATAAAGTATATTTCCTATGAGGGGAGGTATAGCATTGTCTATGGTTACCACTTTAGAATCATGCATGAATTAAGGTATGGCATGGACACTCTAGCCCCTCAGAAGCTCAGAACCCTTTACTTCCTCCTACAGTCCCTCATTGACTCCAGTACTAAAGCAAAAGCAGGAAAGCCAAAACAGCTAGCTCACCATGGGTTAATCAAAATTTTAGTGGAAGAAGCCCTCCATATATTTACAATCCCTATAGCATGGGAAATTTCTAAAACATGACTATTGAAGATGACATCAAGGACTTGACATATGATATTAGCCCCACTGGTAGTGAGGAGGAAGAGTAGAAAGGGGGAGAAGGAGAAGAAACTGGTAATTTAGAGGAACAAGAAAGGAAGAAGAAAGAAACCAAAACAGAGCAGGGAGAAACAGAACAAACATAGACAAAGAAAAAGATAGGAGGAGAAAAAGGGGAAGAAAAGACAGAAGTGTCTCTTAAAACCCTAGAAAGAGAGGCAACAACTGCTCTCACTACCCTCATCACCCCAATTAAACAAAAAAAAAAGAGGAATAGGAAAACCTCAATGTATTTCAAGGCTATGAAGAGCACACGGATCAAAACAGGGAAACCCTGGCCTTCTACTAAAGTCCCTATTGTTATTGAAGATTCACCCTCTTCCCAAGGAAAAGAATCCCCTTCCAAGGCACCTATTACTTATGAAAGCGGGACTCCTAGATCTCCCACATGGAAAGAAAAGGTAGAACTACAAGACTCAAAAATAGTTCTACAGGAGGCACTGACTGTTCTAGAGGAGGCACTGACTGTTCTACACGAGACCTTGTCAAAGCTACAAGAGACTGAAAAACTTGAAAAAATGGTGGATGGACATCCACAAGGGAAGGAGGAAGAAACAGAGGCACAAGAACCTAACCCCCAGCCTAGTCTTGGCTCTTACTACAATCTTCTTGAGGGAGGGAGTCATTCCACAAAAATCTGCAATTCCACTATTCTTTGAGTTGGAGAAAGAAATAATAAGGACCCATAGGTGGATGAAAATAGCCAAATCTAAGGGAATTGAGGATATTGGCCCCATGGAGAACAAACTCAGAGAAATGGGCAGAGAATTAAGTGTTGTCAGACAGAGAAGCAATCACAAAAAGTCACGTGGAAATTGAAAATGAATTGCTAAAAAGACAGTTGCAAGAGAAAGAGACCCAAGTGACATGCATGCTGAGCTATTCCTTGATCTCTACCTTGGTAAGCTTCTTGTAGAGTCTATTTTTGCTCCTGATATTCTTGGAAATAAGCTCTTATCAAGAGCTATCTGAATGTGAAACAAAGCTTTGATCATTCTTCTTCCTTGCTTCCTTTCTTGTTGTTACTTCATTGGCTATAAGAGCATTCCAATCAGTTGGCTCCTCATATCCTAATTCAACAACCTCCCACAAATATACCATCTTAATGCACCAATAATCATAATCATTCCCATCAAATTAAGGAATTGGCATCTCGTTAGAATTCGACATGATTAACTTGGGCGAAATTCCAACAATACAACTTTAACCCAAAACAATTTTACATATAAAAAAAATAAAGCAATAAATACAGAGTTACTGTGTGAGCTATTAAAAATATGTTGTAAATATCATATATTAATTGAAATATTAACTACATTCTTATATAGTAAAATGATTATCAATCAACTCTAAAACAAATCTACTAACACTACCAACCACCGTGCTGCCTTAAGAGATCACAGAAAATCTGATGACTAATTTGTTAGCAATTTACATAACAAATTAATCATTATTCCCAACATGTAACTCCTACTTCTCTTATGTGTACTGTGATCAAATTTTATTTTTTGGAATATTGATCATTATTAGGTAGAGATAGTTCTCTATGAGAAATTTTTGTTGCTAGTTTATAGTTGGTTAGGACTAACTATTAAGGGTTAGTGTTGAAGTATGTAGCTCCTACTTTTCATATTTAATATTTTAGATTATTGATCATTATTAAGTAGAGATAATTCCCTATGAGAAGAGTCTATTTCTAGTTTCTTGGAGGCTGTTAGAGCTAGATGAATGTGATATGATCCTAGGATGTTGTTAGGCCTATTTGAATGTGAGAGGTTCTCTCCAACTAGTTAGATTGCTAGGTTAGTGTATGGTTTAGATAATATCTTGGATGATCAATTGTTTGCGTCCAATATGTTGAGGTTTTTTACTACACCAAAAAAGTGCAAGAACTAGTTAGCTTCCTAGGTTGGTGTATGGTTTAGATATTAGCTTGGTTGATTAAATGTTTGTGTTATGTTGAGGTTTCTTATTACACTAAAAACCTGCAAGAATTATTAAATTTGTAAACCCTTAGCATTACATTAAGTGGGAAATTAATCCCAAGTTCTAGGTGCATGCTAGTGAGGCCATGAGTCCACATGATCTCTCCCCAGTGAGGTGTGTAACAATTACTCCAACAATATATAGTTTTTCTATCTTAAAACAACATTTGTGTATCTATATTTGTAAGTATTAAAACTAATTACAATAAAGAGTCTTCAACTCATTTATATTAGGTGTAATAAGATCTATTCTCTAAACCTATTGCTGGCTAAAAATACTCAATGACAACTTTTAAAATGTTTTCATAAAACACAATATTAGTTAATTATGATCAATATTTAGAATAAACTACAATTTTTTTTTAATTCAATCTAATTCAGGCAGAAAAACAGAGAATTCTGGATGCACATTTAATATGATAAAAACATTTGTTATTTCCCATTCTGTCAAATACCTAATATAATCATTATTTACTTTATTTATATCTGTTATTTCCATTCGTCAAAATAATTATAAAAGATAGCTCATTAAAACAGTTATGGAAAAAAGAAAGAGGAAAAGGCACCACGACTTCTACCTATTTGTGCTGAAACAAAAGGTAATCAGGACTGGCATCTCTGCTATACTTACAACTTTACGCTCAGCGAGCCTCTCTAACGCTTTATTATGATCAAGCGCTCTGAATGATAGGAACACTGCTTTTCCTTCGTACATTCTGAAATCATGAAGTAGGTTAAGCACAAATAGAAAAAAAAAAAAAGAGCTTTTCATAGAATGCAAATATTAACAAAGTATTTAAAACCATACTCGCTTTCCACTTTATCCTCAGGAACAAGCTTTACTATATCCATTGCAGGTGGCCAATCCGCAGCAATACTGTACACGAAGAGTTTTGCATCATTAGGATGTGGTAGTATTGATGAGCTACATATCATAAGTGTTGGGTACAAAGTATGACATTAATAGGGATAAAATAGATCTGCCAAAATAGTTCAACTCTGTGAAACGTAAATAATCATGACATTTTGGACAGTTTACTTATACATTGTTGTGTAAATACACTACCTAGAAGATTAAATATAGCTGGGGCCAATCTATTACACAAGTTCTTCATTTTTTTTTATAATAATTTCTCACCGTGAAAACATTTTGGTTTCTGAAACTGGTTAACATAATAACATAAGCAGTACCCGTGTAACATAATCCTAGACATTTCAAACGAATTTGGATGGTATTGTTGTGTAGGACAGATCAGTCCTATTTTTTCTATATAGTTCATCTACAATTATAATCAAAAGATTTTTTTTCATATATAGATCTGTCATACATTTTACAATAAATTATATTTGCTGGTTTTAAAAAAGTGGACAAATAAATTTTAATGTGACTATTACTTAAAATATTATTTTTAACACTAATGCTTAAAGATCAAACTAGTAATGAATTTTTATGCATTTTTCCTTGAAATTTTATAATGCAGGATCCTCTATTTCTTAAGCATTCGAGGATTATTCTATAGCACGTAGCACTGTAAATGTTCACGAAATCCCTGTCTTAATAAGCAGCAACACTGTCCTCCAGCCATGTATTGTAAGTATTAATTGTTTGTATTTTTAACCTAAGAAAATTTGTTGTTGGTGGACTGCTCGAGATCTTCAATAATGCATGCAGCCAATTATTGCAGTTGAATTTCTAACAAAATTTATCAATTGTGCACACTCGAAGATTTTCTGTGAAAAAAGGTTCTTCCGGGAAAGAAATAATGCGCTCGCATCCATTCCCAATCAGGATGTGGCAAAAATTTTATTCTGTGAAATATATACAAGAAACCAAAATATTGAGATGAACCATGGAAGAAGAAACAAAACTCACTTTTCAGATGAAGCTTCTCTGCAGAAAGCCTGCGAAAAAAAATACAAAGTGTCAGCATCTTCAATTCCTGGAGTCATAATATAAAGTAAAATTGGTACACAAACATATGATTATCGGTAAATGCAGTAGTCAAATATCAGGAGTCATGGACGAAACAGATACACAATTACGAAGGATGATGTTTACTAAAAGCAAAACTGCAAATTTCTGAGTGAGTTCTATAAGATGATTAAATAAAAGATCGAAATTATTTGAAAAAATATTAATGAACGTTGGGAAAACTAAATAAGATGTATAGAGGGGAGTAGGTTCTTGTGCATTTGCAAGAGAAAGAGACTTAATCTAAAGGAGAAGACTCTTTTCAAAGAATTTTTTTATATTCAGAAATGTTGGTAGAGTAGACAATATGGATCTTTGTCAAGGGACACACATTATTTATAGTTAACTAATATATAGACAATATATCTGTATTGGTAGTTGAAGTTTTTTTTGAGACACACATTGTTGGATAACCATGAATTTAAGAGAGACTTATGGACTATATTTATGGACACCTTAAACATTATGATTGAGGTTTAGAAATAATAAATTTGATATTGATGAAGGTTGAAGAACATCTCAAAAACCCTCTAACAATCAAACCCAACAGCTCCCTATTCCAATAACAAGCTTTGAACAGCTTCCTAGACCATGTGATGGATCATATTTATGGATTTATTTTTATAACTAATTATGTATATAGCTAAATATTCTAATATACTAATTAAATTTGTTTGAATTTAGTTCTATTATTTTTTTTGATTTCTAATCATTAGATCTCCCTTTTAAGAAATCAATATCAGTTATAATAATTTTTT
>APFE031394120.1:2583-48293 GCA_000404065.3 Pinus taeda | reverse complement strand
TTTTTTAATACAATTTCTTATTTTTAAAATTAATAAAATTTAATATAAAAAAATATATTAAAAATACACATTAAAAATTATTTTATTAGGATTAACTAATGATAACCTACAGTTAACTGAAATCTTTATTACCACTCATTAATTACATTCACCTAAATACAAGCACTATGTAATAATTCTCTATATCTTCAACAAATAAATCACTTTTACAATTTTCACAGTTCACTCACCTGAAGTCTGCATATAGAAATATGGCTGTCAGCCATATGACGATTTCGAATACGCAGGAGACCTTACACAAAAGATATGATATCTCAATCATAAAATACTATTTCATAAAACACTCTTCAACAAACATACTTAGATTCAACAAATATATCATTCCATGGTTAACGACAAGATTATTTTGACTTTAATATTTTTTTTACCAGAATTGTTGGCAGAGCATACCCTATTAGTCTTGAGACTTGTTGGCAGATCATACCCTATTAGTATTGAGCTTTCATTATCCTTACGATGCAAGCACAGTAATAGAGTGTCTCTGATAACCCGGGCCAACGCACTGTCTCTGGTCTATAGAGGTGAGGGAAGCAAAGAAATAAGAGAGGTGGCCATAGATGACAGTATATTTGTGAATAGACGATTTAGGAATGGTCCGTTGGAGGCTGGGAACTGGTCAATGGGAACTGGTCAATTCTATTTTATATTAGTAGAATATTTGTTCGATTATTACATCAATATCAATATGAACATGCGTAGAACAAATTGGTTATTACATCCATAGCAATATCAACATGTGCAGAACAAATATAGCCACACATTTTACTAGGTAAATTACCTATTCAAGAAACACCTAATATTAAGTTCCAGTACTTGAAAAAAATTGGCAAGTATAAACCTTATAAATTCTGTAATTATGGTAACTTTTTGCTTCCTATTGATACTGTACATGTGAAGTATCTCAGCAATTAAAATCAAAGGAATGTCAAGTTAGCAGAGTGTAGTACCTCCCACACTTTGTGCATGTCTGCTGCAGTTGCTCCTGGCCGCTCAGCCACTGTGGTAGGTGATGGCAACTGAATATTACCTCCAGCACTGTCATCTGCACCAAGGACTGGTGAACCAAGAGAGCTTGGTCCAACAACTCTTATGTCAACCAAAACATCTGGGCTCCCCCCAATTTCACATTGCCCGATTTGTGATCCTGCTGTAACTCCTTCACGGCCTATCACAGGAGCTTGTTGGCCCAGGCCACCAACTACATGCTTACCAGTAAAACCTGTGTTAAAAGACGACCGTAATAGCCCACCGCCAAATCTGTCTTGCGCCAGATTTGGAGTTATCTGCCCAGCTCCCACCAAGCTAACAGAGGTAGGAGAAGATGTCAATCCTGACTGTCGAGATGCCAACACAGTCCGAGCGGTGGGTACCGCAGGGGTACGAAATCCGCTAGATCTAGCTGAACCTGGTGTCTCATGGCCTAGTGTGCGTGCTCTTTAGCCGCGAGTGGACTGACCGGAAGATGAGGAAACATTTCCCTTTTTATCTCCACTCGATTGACGGGAAGGCGTAGAAAATGTGAAAGTGAAAGCACGAGTCGTGCTTGAGAGTGAAGCAGGAGTCGTACTTCACATTGACATACTCGTAATACCCTCCTGACAAGTCAATAATCCAAAAAACATCTATTAATATATTGCGAGAAAAGACATTTAACGATAACCCAGTACTCAGGCAGACTGGAACGATGCACGAGAAGATCTAGTTACCGTATCCATTTCCGCAAGAGTTGCTGCATTTGACATCGGCTGATGTTCGACCATGATTTCATTACCTAGAAATATAGAAATATATCAGACATGAGAACTAATTATATAATTTAGTGCTATTATAGTTCATATTTTTTTATTTTCTTAATAAAGTTTAAGTTGTTATTAGTATATTTCTAAATTTGTTTAAGAAAACCAATATCCCTTAATATTATCTAATATATTCAACTATATTTAAATATGTTATAAGAGAAGGTTGGTGAAAGAGGGTTAGTACTAACAATGAGGCATAATTGTTGATTTCTCTAAAGAGCTTCACTCTTATCAACACAAATGGATCGTATATTGTTTTAGTTATTGGCAATATAATAGTAACTATAAGATCTTTTATCTTCAAAACCTCCCATGAAATTTGTCTATTTCCACAATTTTTCAATGATCTATCTCCTCTAGGAAGAAATTTGAGAACGTAATATTATATTTTTCTCTGTAAACTCAACATGAAGGAGAATAAGCAAGAAATCATAAGACTCACCTTAGCAAAGCTTTTCAGGAACAAAAGATAGCTTTATCTCATAATTACTACACATCCCCTAGTGTGAATTGTCAAAATATTTACAAGAGGTATCATGTTTTAAGAAATGTCTTTGCATGAGTATGTGGAGAATGATGATAAGAGATTGGTATAAATGTGCCTTAAATCCTAAGTATCTCTCACACTTTGGGGTAGTAAAGAATTATACATTGGAAATGATTACTCTTGCAAGTTAAATGGATTGGTTAGTCAATGAATTAGTACTAGTATAGGAAAGGATTTGGAGTTTAACTAACATCACATTTAATAGGATCATGGAATTTGAGTTTGAAAGAGGGCACAACCATGGAACATTTCCATATTATTACACTTTGTGATGTGAAGGAATTGTGTAAAGGATCAAATAAATGCAAGAGTGATGTGGCAAATTAAATATAGCATCTGATTAGTGATGAGAACAATAGTTTGAGCTAGTAGGAAATATGATTATGAGCATTCACTTAAATACTAGTTGGTTGGATGATGAATATTTACATGATATGTTTTTGCTATTATAGTTCATATTTTAATACTTTCTTAATAAAATTTAGGTTGTTACTAGTATATGTCTAAATTTTTTTAGGAAAACCAATATCCCTTAATATCATCTAACATATTCAACTATATTTAAATACGTTATGAGGGAAGGTTGGTAAAAGAGGGATTGAAGGAAAAAAAGATGTGGAATATTTATGTGGGTTGGTTAGTACTAACAATGAGGCATAATTGTTGATTTCTCAAGAGCTTCACCCTTATAAAAAAAATGGATCCTATACTATTTTAGTTATTGACAATATAATAGTAAATATAAGATCTTTTTATCTTCAAAACCTCCCTTGAAATTTCTCTATTTCCACAATTTTTCAATGATCTATCTCCTCTACGAAGAAATATGAGAACATAATATTATATTTTTCTTTGTAAACTCAACTTGAAGCAAAATAAGCAAGAAATCATAAGAGTCACCTTAACAAAAGATAACTTTATCTCATAATTACTACACATCCCCTACTGTGAATTGTCAAAATATTTACAAGAGCTATCATGTTTTAAGAGATGTCTTTGCATGAGTATGTGGAGAATGATGATAAGAAATTGGTATAAATGTGCCTTAAATTCTAAGTATCTCTCACACTTTGGGGTAGTAAAGAATTATACCTTGGAAATGATTCCTCTTGGAAGTTAAATGGATTGGTTAGTCAATGAATTAATACTAGTATAGGAAGGGATTTGGAGTTTAACTAACATCACATTTAATAATATCATGGAATTTGAGTTTGAAAGAGGGCACAACCATGGAACATTTCCATATTATTACACTTTGTGATGTGGAGGAACTGTGTAAAGGATCAAATAAATGCAAGAGTGATGTGGCAAATTAAATGTAGCATCTGATTAGTGATGAGAGCAATAGTTTGAGCTAGTAGGAGATATGATCATGAACATTCACTTAAATACTAGTTGGTTGGATGATGAATATTTACATGATATGTTTTTGCTATTACAGTTCATATTTTTATGCTTTCTTTATAAAATTTAAGTTGTTATTAGTATATGTCTAGATTTGTTTAGGAAAACCAATATCCCTTAATATCATCTAACATATTCAACTATATTTAAATACGTTATAAGGGAAGGTTGGTGAAAGAGGGATTGAAGGAAAAAAAGATGTCGAATATTTATGTGGGTTGGTTAGTACTAACAATGAGGCATAATTGTTTATTTCTCTAAAGAGCTTCACCCTTATCAACAAGAATGGATCCTATACTATTTTAGTTATTGGCAATATAACAATAACTATAAGATCTTTTTATCTTCAAAACCTCCCATGAAATTTGTCTATTTCCACAATTTTTCAATGATCTATCTCCTCTAGGAAGAAATTTGAGAACATAATATTATATTTTTCTTTGTAAACTCAACTTGAAGGAGAATAAGCAAGAAATCATAAGACTCAACTTAGCTAAGTTTTTCAGGAACAAAAGATAGCTTTATCTCATAATTACTACACATCCCCTAAGGTCAATTGTCAAAATATTTACAAGAGCTATCATGTTTTAAGAAATGCCTTTGCATGAGTATGTGGAGAATGATGATAAGAAATTGGTATAAATGTGCCTTAAATCCTAAGTATCCCTCACACTTTGGGGTAGTAAAGAATTATACATTGGAAATGATTCCTCTTGCAAGTTAAATGGATTGGTTAGTCAATGAATTAATACTAGTATAGGAAGGGATTTGGAGTTTAACTAACATCACATTTAATAGGATCATGGAATTTGAGTTTGAAAGAGGGCACAACCATGAAACATTTCCATATTATTACACTTTGTGATGTGGAGGAACTGTGTAAAGGATCAAATAAATGCAAGAGTGATGTGGAAAATTAAATGTAGCATCTGATTAGTGATGAGAGCAATAGTTTGAGCGAGTAGGAAATATGATCATGAGCATTCAATTAAATACTAGTTGGTTGGATAGAGCAATAGTTTGGGTAGGAAATATGATCACGTGCATTCACATAAATAATAGTTGGTTGGTTATGGGAATGGCTATGCCAAATGTAAAATTAAAATAAATCACAAGTATATGAAAGAATTAAGGGTCAATACTTGTAATAATGGCTCCATGCACTTGTTTATAAGCATGGTAGCAAGTGTTTGACACTAGCTATGTATCAAAGCCTTTTCTAGGCTCTCATGGATCACTCTATGCCATATGAAAACTATGATCCTCTCTCTCCATGCTCAATTTCTTTAATATACCAGTAGAGGAGCCCTTTATATTTCCCTCTCATATTTCCAAGTTGTTAATGGCGAAGTATTCTATTTGACATATTGTGGAATTCACTTCTTATCCTAGTTGCATCCTCCTCTCAATGTGAATCCTTTCTCCAACTATTTTCTATGCATATCTATTTTATTATTGACCAATTGAGGTACAACGAGGCACTAGGTGGTTTGAGTAGACATTGAGGGATGTTCATGAGCATATGTAGGTTCATAGGAGCACATTCAAGGAGTGCATACTTTTAAGGAAGTTTCTAAACTACATAGCACTAATGGGCAACATCATGCAAGAGAAAGTATACTTGGACAACCATGGAGGAAACCACTTGTAAAGGATGATGCATAGGGCGTTTTGTCAAGATTAGAGGGACAACAAGTTTAAGGAGGAAGCACCTTCAAAAAGCCTTGAAGAAGTACCTTTAAGAAGCTCTTTAGGAAGTACCTTTCTGGTTAAGGGGGTGCCTTGATGAGAGTAGTTTGGGCGAATACTTTCACATAGGCTTAAGTTCCTAGGCATGTAGAAGTCACCTAATTAACACTTAACCTTTGCAATTACTTTAATTATTAATGTAATTGACCTTTATTAAAAATTGACTTACTCCAATAAAATGTAAAAGTTAGTTGCATTATTTGATTAGATTAGATTAGTCTCAGCTATTAATATAAAATGATACTTAAATCTAATAGAAAAATCAATGACTTTGATGATAAGAGTTAAGGTTATATTCAATAACTCAAGATACTCTATCTTAAACTTAGGTCAAAGCCATTCCAAACCATGTAAAAGGGATCACATTTTCTGGGAATTTGAATGCTTCAGCTTACACTACTCTTGAAAAGCTGCAAGTTGTCCTGCTACCAAATTCAAATAAATTACTGTATTCACAGAAGTATATCACGATATGGATGAAATTGACGGTCGACTATATTATGCTTATCAATTATTAACGTTAAAATGTATAATAAATAAAAGTGAAATGTCTACCTGTTTGGTATGATGAGGGTATCACATTTGCACCAGGTGGTTGGACAGAAACTGAATGCGTTGCATCCAGTGATTGGACAGAAACTGATTGCATTGCTGCCGGTTGTTGAACAGAAACTGATTGCGTAGTTGCTGATTGAGATATTGCAGGGGTTCGTTGAACAGAAGCTGAACGCGTTTCAGCCGGTGGTTGAACAGAAACTGAAGATGTTGCAGCCGGTAATTGAACAGAAACTGATGTTGGGCTTCTACTCGAGGAAGTTGTGCCAGAGGATCTTCGAATCGAACAAGCATCCTTAAACTTTTTTGAAATCAGAACCAAGTGTGCCGAGTTTTCCGAATATTTTGCATTGCTTTCTTCTGCATTGGCCTGCAAAAGGTTGGGAACAAAACTATTTAGAAAGAAATTATATTGATCTATACAGATGCTCAATGGGGGATAGTCCAAATATAATCCAAATATCTGGGGGAGCTCGTAAAGCATTTCCAGTTGAAGGTTGGGAGATAAGAACGCAGAATAGGTGCATATATAAATAATTCTCAGAGCGGTAAATATTAGAAATTCGTTATGTAAATATTAGAAAATCATGTACCCTTGGGAAGAAAAGCTCACTGCTATTATTAACCAAACAATTCTTCAGATGGCCCCGATTTTATGTTTACGTTTGTTATAAATTGTTTGCTATTAAAACTGATTGTCATAATCAATCATGGGATACAAAATCGTTGACTCACAAGATATCGGTGAAATTCAAGCAAAAATGCATAAATATTTTATGTTTTCAAATAAATACTAATATAGCAGACAAAACAGGTAAACAACCTTGATTTTCATTTATCACATCAAAACCTATCATACAATTTTCAGTGTTAATCAATGATATTATATTATCAAACTAGCTACTTACCCATTATTCCAGGTTTCTATGTTCCCACCTCTAAGTGAACTTAGTTTCTCTTCTCCTACCTCCATTGTTGCTTATTATATTCTGTGAATAGGCCTTTTTATTATATAGAGTGTACCTATTCTTACAAATACTCAAAGAAAAATCTAAATCTAGTTTTCTCTTCTCGCAACTCTCTTTGCACATTAATTTCACATACTTCATCAATGTAGTTTGGTTTAGGTTAATTTATACACTAATTAAATGTAGTTTACTTTATCTGAGCCATTCTGTTAGCCATATTTACAATTGGTGTTTTAAGGTCATGAGTTTCACCGTATTATTTTATATTTCTTTAATTTATTATTTTATATGTTTTTATTTAGTTTTAATCCATACATGTTTGTAAAAATGATTTTGATTTTTAATTATAATTTAAATACTTTTAATAAGAAAGTATTTTTGAAATTTAATATTAGATTTATATATTAAATTAACTCTTACTATGTATATCAGCCATATTTATTAGTATAGTTATGTGAGTATTCTATCTAACCAAATTATATAATAATATGAAGATCTTAATATTATTACATAGGAATATAAGTTTGTTTGACAAAATTTCTACCAAAAGAAAAGTAGTATATATTTCCTAATATTTCTATGCACTATTTTTATATGAACGATGTCCAAAGTAAACATTATATTTTTTTTCAATCTTTCAATTAAATCTTTAGTTTTGTCGAAGAAGTGGTTACATTGGCAAGTCTCTTAACATAGGCATTGGAAAGTCTGTTAGCAAAGGTGGAGACACATGTAAAGACAAGGAATTACTTATTCTTGCACTGACTATGAGTTTAGTTTATGATTTCCATGGACAACAAAATCAGGACTGGTAGCAACAAGAATATCACATGACTAAAAAGAAAATGAAAAAACTCACCCCAAATATTAACATGTTTCATTGTAAAATTCAAGAGTAAAACACTCTTCTACAATTTTTTTGATTTGTTTTCAATTGTTTCTCTCTCAATAAACAAATTAGCTGAGTTAATCCAAACATATAAAAGAAAAATATATGATAGAAATATTGAAAATGTTTATATACATTAACAAAGCATTTAATGACAACCAAAACGGAGATAAAAATACTTGAAGATTTCGGGGGGAAATTATCGATAGAGAAACACCGCACTGGCATAAAAGAACAACAAAAGAATAATGTTACCATAAAAGAACAACAAAAGAATAATGTTACCATATCACCAATTTTTGTTTGAAAAAATAACACCTGAACGTAGCCATCAACATACCTCACCAAATGCCTTGGCAATAAGAAGGTCACAAGGTAGGGAATAAATGTATGCGTAGTTTAAGTTTTCTTTACAATTCAAATAGATTATAAGCACACGTAAGTAGTAGAACTATTCGTTAAGGAGTTGTTTAAAGTCCATGGGTTGCTTAAAAATATAGTTAGTGATTGAGATAGTGGATTTATAAGCAAATTTTGATAGGAATTGTTCAAATTGATTGATATGGAATTAAACCCTATTACTAGCTATCATCCTCAAATGAATGGACATACAAATATTGTCCATAAATTGATTTAGGGGTGTTTTCACAACTATGTGTCATGACAACAAAAGACATGTATCAAATGGTTACATGTTAAGGATTACTACTACAATACCACTTATAACCTATCCATTGCGATGACCCCATTCATATAACTATATGGATACAATGCCCCATAATTTTTTGATTTGGAATATAAGGATAGTAAGGCTCAAAAAACTAAAGATTGGACACATGAAATCCCAAACCTCCTCATAGTACTTAACAAGAATCTACAGATTTTCAAAAACCAATAAAGGATGTAAGTAGACATGAATAGAGTAGAGTGCAACTTTGAGGTGGGAGACTTAGTTTTCCTAATATTGCATCCATATAGACAATCTCTACAAAAAAAAAATAATATAGATATTGTTTAAGTGGAATATGAGATAGAGTTGCTAGAGAGAAGAAGAATGAACTATGTCTTCCATGTATCATTCCCTAAGGCGAATTTCGATTGCCATGTTACTACTTTAGCTAACATACCGCATTCAGATTAGGAGGGGTTGTTAAAATTTATTCCATAAGCTATTATGGTTTTCCAAGAGAGGATATTGAGAGGAAGAATGATCCCAAATCCCATTAGGTGTAAGTATTTACCCGAAGAGGATGTTATGTGGGAAGCAGATTAGACATTTCAATAGTTAAATTTTTTATTTCTTGAGCACATGCAATGTTTGGAAAAAGGGAATAAAATGTCCTATCATAATTACATTACACCAGGGATGAATTAGTGACATATTTAACCCCATGGGATATCATTTGTAAAGGGGGAACCCATTATTTTATGTTACTAAGGTAGAATGGGATAATTTGGTGCAAATGGAGGGAAACTACATATATAATTCAAATTTGCAGAAACTACACAAAGCTTGCTAGACATTGAAAATTAAAACTAAGAGGAAAAACCCTAAGTGAATATATTAAAATGAGAGAGGAGATCCATTGTAAACAACACGGATTGTGTATCTTTATATTTTTGGGTTGATGCTCTTGGAGTGTTTGAATACCCATTTTGTATGATTAGCTACTTTTATGAACGACCCACCTTGCCAATCCTCCTATTCCTCTTACTACAAGACACAAATATCCTTGGTATAACTATCTAATGAAATTTATCCATTTTTCAATAGTTACAGTCCATGAAGAAGCATATTACGGAAGTGATTCCTGTGGAGGAATTAAATGGAAATGAATGTTTTTGAGGAAACATTCCATGGCACCAAATTGTTGAAAATGGTAGCTGAATTTAGCATTTTCATGGTCAAAGTAAAAAATAAAAATGATTTGTTTTGAAGCATCCCATGTTTACCTAAATTTGTCAAGTGAGTCACACCACATGAAATGGTTTGACCCCAAGGTCAAATCCACCTTCTGACACATATAAATTGGTAGTCATTGGAACTCATTCAAAATCACATTAACTATATTGGAAACCCATTTTTGATACCTATACAAGTTTGCCTAGGGTAGAGGATAACTAGAAAGTAATCATGTGTAATAACATATGATAAAAATCTAATTATAACGTTATGGATATAAAAAGAAAAGTGAAATCAAGGGGCTGCAAGGGTTTAATGAGTACTAACTGATTGGAGTATGAGATACCTTGTGTTGTTAATAATGTGGAGAAACCAACGAGATTTATTAGTGTGGTTTTGACAAGGGGGTAGACGTAGGTCTATAATTGGTGATGCTTAGATTAAATTTTTGTAAAAACTATTATGATGCTATAAGTATGTAATGACACATTGATTCAATATCAGATTCTAAGAAATTATTTGTAGAATCGTTTGGCTGCTAAAATTTTTATTGTGTTGTTTTGAATCAAATTAAGGAGCATCATTACATTATCGATTAATGAGTATTGTAATGTTGTGATGAAGTACTATTTTTTCTTATACTCGTTGAAAATCCTATATCATAATTTTCCCCTAAGGGTCAATTGCAAACTACCATCTTTGTTCATGTTATCTAGGTCATCTAAGTTCTTTATGATCTCTAGGGATTCTCTCAAGCACTTCTTCTGCTAATTATTTTATTAAGAAAGGAGTTGAGTGTCTTATAAAAATATGTGATGATATTTTTTACATTAATATTCTAAATGGATGAGATGAAAATTTTGACTTTGTATATTAACTCCATGTTGTTTCATTGTGGTTTTAATTTTTTTCCTTTCCATTATAGCAGAGACAAGGATTTAAACTTTACTTTGCATTTTAACGAAACATAACAACATGGTTCATAACCTATTATCCTATATGTTTTCCTTACAATGTGAATAGAAAAGTAAAATATTATAAGCATCATTCAAGTTACCAACACTACAAGTCGAATTAATAATCAAGTCGGGGAAGTTGTCTCCAAAAGATTGGACTAGTTTAATTGACAGAAGGAATTATGAAGACAAATTGATAGATATAAAATGTATAAGGGAAGAGTTAGGTTCTATTCTCTTTTACCAATCATTTTTTAGAGTGAAGGTATTGATGAGGATAAGGAAAATTACCGTTGATCAATTAACTTTAGGTAGTTATAGGATGAGGATTTTAGTAAAAATTTCAATTTTCATTATAAGAATTATCATTCTCTTCTTCCTCAATGAGAATGCAATACTAATTTCCCATCCTTAAATATAATAAAAGACATCTTGACCCAATGGGGTCATTAAACAAAGATTCGAAGGTGCTTGATTAAAAAAGGTGGATGCTAAAGATATTATATAGAGAAGAAAAGAGTGTCTTCTAAATGAGGACAGTTTGTTTGGATTGAGAAATCGCTTGTAAATCAATCTATTGTAGGAAGGAATTGAAATAAAAACATTAAAATATATGGCTAACTAAAATGTCACCCCGTTTTGTAAGTGTATCAACTCTATAATAACTAAACTTTGATGAGATTGGTGTTTCCTCCATTTTTTAATCTCGTTAGGAGGATTAGATCTAGATATGGAGGATTATAGATTGATATCCCCATGGAATGTGTGCTTTACAAGATAATTTCAAAACAGTTTGTAGTAAAAATGGAACCTACTTTATCAAATTGTCTCCACAAAATACTTTTATTTTTCATTAGGAAGGAAAATTGATAAGGAAACTGGCATGGCTCAAGAAGGTATACATAATGTGCTCATGTTATAAGTTATTATGGTATATTGGGGTATGTTAACTCATATGATAAAGTAAATACTCTATTTCATTTAGAAACTACATTTAACCACTAATGGAGAAGAACAACTAAATATATTGGATTTCATTTGAGGAACCTCTATAGGATTATGCCCCCATATAGGTGGGTTACTTAAGGTTTAACTGTCATCCATCTATTAGGGAAATCTCTTACAAACATTTCCATATAGAAATCCAATAAAAATACTGATGTGTGGAGGAACATTTTTCTCAAAAAAATGTATTGTTCTTAATACTTAGATCATTTAGATTAGGGGTCTCAAATCAATGGAAGTTTCAACACTGTCCTTCCTTGTTATTTACAAATTTCTAGCATTGATGGCACACTTGGGTACTAAAAATTGAGTTAAGGTTGATGGTATTGGAATGTAGTGTTGATTATTTTCTTCTTGAATAAATAATTATGTTTTTCAACATCAAGATCAACCTACTTTATCCAATATTATTGAATAAAATTTAACCTCCACTTGGAAATAAGGTTTCTTATCTTCTGATTAGATAGGTTTTCTTTACCAAAGGAAGTTGATATGGGAATGGTTTTCTCAAGCTATTTATAGTTTGAAAATCATAATTAAAGAGAAATTATATGAAATTTCATGGGCTTATAATAAATTTATAGGTTTGTATAGAAAAAAAGATGGATACGAAGCCATCATGGAAGAGAGTATCATGAACCCTAAATCATTGTGTAAACCCTTTCGTAAGATTAAGATGCCACCTAAAAGCATCATAATAATGAGGTTGGTACTCAATGAGAATATTTTTGTTGAGTTTCAGGTTGGAAGTTTCTTCAAGGAGATGGGGGCTTCCAAAGGGACGAATTGTCAAGTATAAATAACAGGTAAATGGAAAGGCATAAGGAGAAAATAATATGGACAAGATGTGATGGATTCATATTAATTGAACTTTCAAATTTAATAAGGAAGCCACAAACTTGCAACTAGGGAAACATGGGTTTTGGAGAGGACTATTTACATTATGGAAATGGATTTTGGTATCTTTGCTCATAGGTGGGAGAGCTAGAAGGGACCTAGACATAAGCTAAAAAATAATTTCATGCCCTTAGGAAGGGTCAACAAGATGAAAAGATGAATTCAAGCCTTCGTTGTAGGTTAGTTACTTTATCTACAACTAAGAAAGGAAACTACAAGTGATACAAATATGTCTAAGGGGTAAAGGTGATGCAGGAGCATCGACATTAGCCAGCAATGTGGAGGATTGTCCACATGTTGTGGCTAATCACAGTAAAATTCATTAACTGTTGGGTCGAATTTAGGGTTATTGAGAAGGATAAAACTCCCTAAATAGTTTGTTATTATTTATGTTTGTAATAAATAAAATATTGTTTTATTTTAGAGATAGGGATAAGATTGGTTAGATAGGTGTAGCGAGAGTTATGGGATAGGATATTCTATTAAGATCTCTAGGGGAATAGGAAATTTTTGTTAGCAATATTAGGAGGACTAATAGATAGTCGTTTTGGGAAGGGGAAGTCTATATATAGATCTTGTTAGAGAGAGAGCGAGAAGCATTTTTTTAAGGGAGAATTAGTTACGATAGGCGTGAGTTTTGGTTTTAGAGCGAAAGCTCAAATGGCTGTGTGATTTTTTTTATGGAGCGAGAGCTCAGAAAACATGTAAAAACTGTATGTTATGTATAATGGAAGTAGCGAGCCTGTGCGTGTGAAATTCATTTGAAATAGATTTTTTTAGAGCTTTGTTTTGCTGTGCATTCAATTTAAATGGTTGTGGACTGTGTTTTTCTTAATTCTAATGGAGAGGAGTTCGCGGAAACTTGGAGCGGAGTTAAATTAATTCACAATTCAATTCAGAATTGTATCAAGTCCGAAAAGTCCGAATCGGCATTGTAGATCAGTGATGATTCAACTAACATTCAGTTTTGGCAATATCCGATTCCACCTTGGATCGGATCGAAACTTTGGAGCGGAGGGAAGGCCGAGACCTTGTTTCATTCTTTGAATGCAATTATGGTTTGCACGCATCGAATGACAGGTGGTGGAATATGAGTATTGGATGATTTTGAAATCGAAGGAATGGGGAAAACCTGTGTTTTCATTAAAACCGTAAGAATTTTGTGTTTACATAAATTCTGGCATTGATTGAATTTGCGTGTTGCGACAGCTATTAACACAGAGAATTGGCGTAATCATCTGTTGGAGCTTTGAAACAGATTCAAGAGTTATATCAGTCGACTTTGTTGATGTATCGGTCCTGTGTATAGCCACTGGTTCGGATCGGAATCATTCCATATCGTAATTCATTAAAATGGGAGATGGATGTGAGATGTATTAAATTTGTTTGAAATAACATCGGATCTGAGGCGATATCATATCATTGATGGGAAGGCGACCTTGAATCGCAACGAATTTCTGATTTCTGATTGAACATCACATCGGAATTGTGGATTCTGTTGGTTCATTTGTGGGTTTCATTATAGCCATGTGCTACGACTGCATCAAATCCTGAAGGCGTTCTGAAATGCGTAGAGGTGGAATGAAAAACATGAAGTGAAAACCACGTTTAATGACAGTGTTTGTTTGAAACAAAGGGTGATCGGAATAAAGGAGAACATGTCATTGGAACGTTCTGTTGTAAACCAGTGAAGCAGTTTAGCAAAGGTAATGTAGAATCTGGCCACATCGTTTTGCATTTGAAGGCTACCATTTATTGTGTGATATAGCGCAAGCCAATTTCGTTTGAAAAAGGCGCCATCCCTGTGATCAACAGATTATACACAGTGTTGAAAAGAGATGAAAAAGGTAAGCAATTGAACAGGTTTTGAGTTAAATATTTGGGTTGATTATTTTGAACAAAATGGGTGTGGGAATTAGAATTTAATTGGCAATTACATGGTGGCCTTCGATTAAAGGAGTGTCGATTTCTGAGTTGTAGTTTGAACCATAGATTTTGAGAGGAACTGAAATTGTTGACTTTTGAAATGAAATTGTTGATCGGTGTATGGATAAGTAAGAAAAACTTCGATATGTGTACTGTTGAAATTGCCTAGAATTGAATTTTATTTGGACAAAGATTTGAAATGCATTTCTTATATGCATGGTAGTGTTTGTAGATTCTGGGCTTTGACGGGTTATTGTCATCATTTTTGGTATCAGAGCCTAGCTCTGTTGAAACTGAATAAGTTTGTTTTGTGAATGAATTTTAGTACGATATTGCAGCAGGGAAATCTATTCAAAGCACAGGTGACAGCATAAGAAAGAATTGAAGATTGCAACAATATAAATCAAGAGAAGCTGTGAGAGAAGAACCAGATGCGTTCTTAAAAGCAAAACTGGCAGTGAACCTGAAGATTCCAACAAGAGATTGGAAAGAAGGACAATTGAAGTGTCTTCGAAAGAGAAAGTGAGAGATTGCAAAAGCCTAGAGGGAGAAAAGGTGTTGCTCAGGAGAAGACTCCAGATAGGGGATCGTGCTTACCAAAAGACTGAGTAAGGAGAGCTTAGTGAGGTAAGATTGCAGTAAGAAGGAATTACTATTGCAGAGGCTTGTTGCAGAGGTGTAAGGAGCTCATGGAAAGAGAGGAGCAGAAAATGACTACAGATAGTCATAGTGGAAGTTCACAAGGAAGCCACAGCAGAAAGGAAGATGCCAAAGCAAGTGGCATGAAGATGATTCAAGAAGAGTTTGACCGAGAGAAAGCTGAGATAGATTTCCAGATTGGAATATTGATGAAGATGTTGTAGGAAAGTGTTTGGACCATGAAGAAAAGAGTAAAGTGGCCAAGGCTACGAGAAAGGAGAAATCAGCAAATAAAGTCAGAGCTAGTAGAAGAATTGAGAAAGATTGCGCAGATATTGAGTGCTCAAGAGGAATCAGAGAAACTCAGAGAAGCAGAGGTAGAATTGGAAGTTTCCATTTGTAGACCAGAATAGGTTGAGATGTTAGGGAAAGAGGATAATGAGAGGTCAGCTGAAGATCTCATGGACTATTGCCAAAATTCAGAACAATTCGAAGATATATTGGCAAAGGAAGCCAATGAGGCAATGAAGCCTTGTGGTTTTGATTCTTACAGTTTGTGTATGTTTGCAGGATATGCAGAGAATGATGGACAGTTGATTGAAATTGTCACAACCAGGAATGAAGCTCTTGAGGTAAAATATGATGGAGAATCCTTTTTAGAGGAAGAAGGTGTTGATCATTTACAACAGAAGAAGTTCATAGAAGAAATCTTGTTCAGTGTGAAACAGTCAGATGAGGTTGATATAAACCAGCAGTCTGAAGACAATTCCATAGTGGGACTACAAAAAGGTAAACCGATGAACTTGTCTAATGGAATTGATGGAAGATGCTTACAATATGATGATGTGGAAAGCCAGAGTGCAGGAGGATTAAAGACAAATATTGCGAACAACGCAGATGATACAGAACTTTTGAGAGAACTTACAGATAAGATAGCATATTTATATAAATCGAATCTTTTGATGAGGAAGCCAGCAAGGAATGAAGAATTGCAAATTAAAACAGCAGCAAGGTATGTGAAAAGGACAGCTGTAGATAGTGAGGCATTGCAGCACAAAGGCGAAAGACTTGAAGAACAAACAACAACAGCATTAATCAAGAACAAACTATCAAATCAAGTATGGGATCCAGGAGGACGCAAACAAGAAATGCATGATCAGGAGATCATGGTTAATTTAAACTTCGGGAGTCTGATGCAGGAGCATCGAGATTAGCCAGCAATGTGGAGGATTGTCCACATGTTGTGGCTAATCACAGTAAAATTCATTAACTGTTGGGTCGAATTTAGGGTTATTGAGAAGGATAAAACTCCCTAAATAGTTTGTTATTATTTATGTTTGTAATAAATAAAAGATTGTCTTATTTTAGAGATAGGGATAAGATTGGTTAGATAGGTGCAGCGAGAGTTATGGGATAGGATATTCTATTAAGATCTCTAGGGGAATAGGAAATTTCTGTTAGCAATATTAGGAGGACTAATAGATAGTCGTTTTGGGAAGGGGAAGTCTATATATAGATCTTGTTAGAGAGAGAGAGCAAGAAACATTTTTTTAAGGGAGAATTAGTTAGGATAGGCGTGAGTTTTGGTTTTAGAGCAAAAGCTCAAATGGCTGTGTGAATTTTTTTTATGGAGCGAGAGCTCAGAAAACATGTAAAAACTGTATGTTATGTATAATGGAAGTAGCGAGCCTGTGCGTGTGAAATTCATTTGAAATAGATTTTTTTAGAGCTTTGTTTTGCTGTGCATTCAATTTAAATGGTTGTGGACTGTGTTTTTCTTAATTCTAATGGAGAGGACTTCACGGAAACTTGGAGCGAAGTTAAATTAATTCACAATTCAATTCAGAATTGTATCAAGTCCGAAAAGTCTGAATCGGCGTTGTAGATCAGTGATGATTCAACTAACATTCAGTTTTGGCAATCTCCGATTCCACCTTGGATCGGATCGAAACTTTGGAGCGGAGGGAAGGCCGAGACCTTGTTTCATTCTTTGAATGCAATTATGGTTTGCGCACATCGAATGCCAGGTGGTGGAATATGAGTATTGGATGATTGTGAAATCGAAGGAATGGGGAAAACCTGTGTTTTCATTTCAACCGTAAGAATTCTGTGTTTAAATAAATTATGGCATTGATTGAATTTGCGTGTTGCGAGAGCTATTAACACAGATAATTGGCGTAATCATCTGTTGGAGCTTTGAAACAGATTCAAGAGTTATATCAGTCGACTTTGTCGATGTATCGGTCCTGTGTATAGCCACTGGTTCGGATCGGAATCATTCCATATCGTAATTCATTAAAATGGGAGATGGATGCGAGATGTATTAAATTTGTTTGAATTAACATCAGATCTGAGGCAGTATCATATCATTGATGGGAAGGCGACCTTGAATCGCAACGAATTTCCGATTTCTGATTGAACATCACATCGGAATTGTGGATTCTGTTGGTTCATTTGTGGGTTTCATTATAGCTCTGTGCTGCGACTGCATCAAATCCTAAAGGCGTTCTGAAATGCGTAGAGGTGGAATGAAAAACGTGAAGTGAAAACCACGTTTAATGACAGTGTTTGTTTGAAACAAAGGGTGATCGAAATAAAGGAGAACGTGTCATTGGAACGTTATGTTGTAAACCAGTGAAGCAGTTTATCAAAGGTAATGTAGAATCTGGCCACATCGTTTTGCATTTGAAGGCTACCATTTATTGTGTGATATAGCGCAAGCCAATTTCGTTTGAAAAAGGAGCCATCTCTGTGATCAGCAGATTATACACAGTGTTGAAAAGAGATGAAAGAGGTAAGCAAATGAACAGGTTTTGAGTTAAATATTTGGGTTGATTATTTTGAACAAAATGGGTGTGGGAATTAGAATGTAATTGGTAATTACATGGTGGCCTTCGATTAAAGGAGTGGCGATTGCTGAGTTGTAGTTTGAACCATAGATTTTGAGAGGAACTGAAATTGTTGACTTTTGAAATGAAATTGTTGATCGGTGTATGGATAAGTAAGAAGAACTTCGATATGTGTACTGTTGAAATTGCTTAGAATTGAATTTTATTTGGACAGAGATTTGAGATGCATTTCTTATATGCATGGTAGTGTTTGTAGATTCTAGGCTTTGACGGGTTATTGTCATCAAAAGGTGAAAGATGCAAGTGTGAAAAGGTAGGTTAGAGTCTTGAAATACTATTTTATGCTTGATAATCAAAGAAGACCATAGCCAAAAATAAGGTGGCCAAGGTTTATAGAGTAGGAAAGAGTTGAAAAATAGCTTGGCCATGTTGTATTTTTAATATAAAAAGAACCTCAACAACAAAGGAAGATACACATAGGATGAGGCCAATGTTAGGCCTTGTTCCCTTACCTATAAAGTGGAGAAGTGAGATCATAGGCTTGTTGTTGATAGTGGACGATTGTTGTAGTTAGAAAGAGTTTGCACAGGGACATTGTAAGGTTATTGGAGGCCTAAAGGATCTAGCCATAGGTTTGAATGAAGGATGTGGTGTTTGGAATGGATGGAAAATCCCTACGTAACCGTAGCAAGGATTTTAGTTTTTGATATAGTAAGGAGACACCTATAATAGTGAGTATTATGGCAGATGAGAGTTAAAAGGACTCAACATCAACATAGGTATTCTGACAAGTGTTTTGCCTTATTTCTTTGAAATCATATGGGGAATTATAGAGGGTCACTTTCTATGGTATGGGAGCCTAGTATTTCTTGTTAAGAGACTAATAAGAAATCATATTTGGACATTAGTTCTCATGTAGTGTGCATGATATGATTTCTCATACATTTTCCACTATGAAAACATTGTTAGTAATGTTAGGCATTTAAGTGTGGTGTGGTTTCTAACTAAAATATAGACCAATGCTCTCATGCATGGATTTGTAACAATTTTGACATGTAATTTTCTCCAAAAGAATATTTTGGAGGGTCAAGAGATGTGGTTTGCAAGGAATTGAGTCGGTTTCTAGGCTAGTGTTTGTTTTGGATGTCACTAAACATTTTCACTAACCTTCAAACTTTATGACAAAAATGGGACTAATTTATGCATGAAGGTACAACTCCCTTACATAGGATTTAGGAATCCTTTTCAAGCGTTTCTTTTTACGCTCTTAATGAAGGAATCTATAGAATATACATTTAATTGAATTTGAATGTATAAACAAATTAGTTTCTTTAAGAAAAAGGAAAAGAATGAAAAACTAAAAAACATCACACCAACATAATACAAATCAAAGCAAAAGTAAGGTAAAAAGAATATATGATATTTTACTTTATAAGTAAAAGAAAATATGACTATGTTAGTTTCTATAGGCCTAATGCTATCCAAACATAGAGGGATGATGACCATTTATATTATTAAAAAAGCCATGTTCAATCTAAGATAGATATTTCTTTAATTTGTTTTCAAAATAAGTGGTTAGCTTACCGCTAATGCTTCACCTAGTCCTCCTACTATATCAGAGTCTCCTCCATAGCCACCTCCACAAAAATCTATTCCAGAAAGCCAACCCATGAAGAGTGTCAAATTTCTTGTCCAAGGACTCCTTCTTGCCCCTCCAGCTACAAAACAAAATGGAAATGTCATTTCATATATGTATAAAATATTGAATAGATATGTCATCTCAAGAAATAAACCTTTCACAAAAATAAAATGCTTAATCAAATATAAAAGATTTTTATATTCAAGTATGCTTAATTTTGTAAAGACTATGGAATCTATTTATGTTTAAAAATACTAACTTTTCAAACCAGTGAATTGCAAATACACTTAAAACTATGTCAAAATATAGAATATTAGAAAATAAAATAAATATAAATATAAATAATTCACATGCCATTTACATACCACTATCACGTCCATGTGTATAGAATACAATTAGTGCCATTTGAACATTTGGTGTTTGAGAAACCCCGTGCAATTCAATACATGTATGTAAAAACTTTTAAATTATCCAACATTACATACATAACTAAAACAAAAATTGACCAAATATTAACATCAAATAATAATAAAAATATCAAAATTCTTTCCACAATTTTCGTTTTTCCTATAATAATTCATCATGTGTATTTCCTTTTAAAAATATATATATTTAGCATTAAAAAAATATTTACAATGAGCACTTTAAAAAAATAAATCGAACATAGTGTATCTTAAAAGAAAACTAGAAGTACTCCCAAGAGTTAAAATTAAGTACTGTATTATACTAGGCAACCGTTCAAAATTATTTGAGCAATACCTTTTTGTATATATTTAAATATATATATATATATATATAATATAATATATATATTATATATATTATATATATATATAGATAGATAGATAGATATGATACCCTTTTTCTATATGTTTAAATAAAAAATATAAAGTTTCATATAACCATTCAATGCTAACTTATCTTTTATCTTATACACGTAGATACTTCTAGACTCTCGACCCCTAATCTTTTTTGAATGCAACATTTGTTGTATAGAAATATATAAATAAAGGAGATTATCCTTAGAGGGATATTATTGTTATATGTTAAAATTGGCAACTAAGGCCAAACTCCATGTGGGTCATCTTATTTATGGCGGCTGATATTTTTCTTGGATCTCTCCCATCGAGAGGTGTATGATTGAGATAAAAATCATCCAATTCTAATAAGTATTCATGGAGTTATGAATTTCATTATAAGACAACTCATTAGATGAAACTGACTTCGGGTTAGTAGAGAATAGTATGAGTCATTCTTGATCAATTCTTACTCTTCATGGTTCAGCAGATCAAAACAGAGCAGAGTAGTGCAGGGCACTGATGGCAGAGATAGTACCATCAGACATGTGAATCAACAGTTGGAGTTCTCTGTAGTTGAGAGGAAGTGTTAAAATTGGCAACTATGGCCAAAATACATGTGGGTCATTTTATTTATGGAAGCTGATATTTTTCATGGATCCCTCTCATTGAGAGGTGTAGGATTGATCTAAATATCATCTGATTCCGATAAGTATTCATGGAGTTATGAATTTATTTCCATTATGAGACAATTCATGAAGGTCGGCCAACAACCAAATAAACCCCACATGTGCTCAACGTTTTAGTATAAATAGAGGTGGTCTTCAAGTCATTTCGACACACTTGGGATCTCTTCCTCTCTCTACTTGTCTTTGGGTTTTAGTAGGAGGAGATATCCTAAGGAATAACATTGCCCTGATCTAGAGGGCAGAAAGTCAAAACTGCCGAAAAATCTGGAAAAGTCAGAACTGCTGGAAAAGATGGAATTTCCAAAAAAGTCGGAACTGCTGGAAAAAATGGAACTGCTAGAAAATTTGGAACTACTAGAAACAACTAGAACTACCAGAAATATCGGGAATAGCCGGAACTATCGAGAACTGCTGAAACAACCAGAGCATCTGTCTCCAAAGGAGAGCAGCATGTAAGGGAAAACTAACTAAAATTTGGATAGTTGTATGGTACTTAGCAACAAATACACCAAACATGCAATGTTACATCTATCATGCAAGGGACAACTAGCATGCAACAAAAAGCATGCTAAGGACAACAAGCATGCTAGGGACAACAAGGAAGTAAGGGACAACAAGCAAGCAAGGTGTAGCTAACACATAGGTCAAGATGGAAACATGGTGTAGCAATGGCACATCATGTAGTACAGTGATGGGAATGATCATGATTAATGAAGCGTGATGAGATGCAACATAGTGATTATGGGTGCAGCATGGTGCAGCGTGGTGAGGCGCAACATGATGACAAAATGCAGGACAACGATAGGCAAAGGAGTCACCTTGGAGAGTCTGTTGAAGTAGCATGTCTTCAACTAATCTCATGTATCATCTTCTTATAGATGATCTATGTATTATCTAGATAAGTCAAAGTCTTGACTTCTGTTGGAAACGTATTATCTTGCTCTTTGTCTCTGCTGAACTATTGAAGAACATATAAGAAAAATTGATCAAGTGTTTCCCGACATTGGGGTTTGTCCCTAGCTAGCACCACATCTTGTGCCCTCTTGTCTTGGCTTGTCTTATGTAACTTATCTTTATGTTCTATCTGTAGTTTACTTTAATGCTGGTGTGATTGCTAATTTGGAAAAGGTATGGAGCTAACTGTGAAAATTGAAATAAATTTCTTTAAGCATGGAACATACCTAAAAATAACATTATACCAAATAAAAACATTAATTCACAGTTTAATTCCCATAATAGTAATCATACATCTTTCATAACTATTACTTAGAAAATATTCCATAGGATGTGATAATGCTTCCTACACTAAAATTAGAGACACTACCCTAGTGAACAACAATTTGTTTTGCTGATGTGTCTTTTTGTATTTTCCTTCATGTGGACAAAGGTAATAAATTTTTTTTAACCATTTTGTTTTCCAACATGTGCGATATTTTGTATGCTATATGGGGTGATGATAGATTAGTTGTAACACTAGAATTTCAATGTATTAGCAAAATTCATAAATTTCACTATTCTCGATGCTATAAAATTTTCATAACATGTTGGTTTGAGAGCATTAATTAAACAAGAAGGAAATGAAAACTAAATAACTGATTAGAAACCAAAAGAATCACACAATTAAACACAAGATTTTATGTCGTAAAACCTTCACAGCGTTTCAAGGAAACATCCACGAGGCAAGCGATTGGATTCATTATTTGATCAAGAATGATTCTCCATGATTGCAATAGTTCATGCATTGATCAGTTTTATGAGAGTGTCCTCCATTACATAACTGTTGTTTCAATATAAAACTAACTTGGAAATAACTAATACAATCTTTACATATATTTACATAATTTGTTGTCGAATTCTAACAAACTCCACCTTGAAAAAAAAATTTGTAATCCCTTTGCCCATGCCCATTCATCATCTTTTTTTCAATCCAAGAGAAGCTAAACACCATTGCGACTTCTCTACTATAACTGGCTTCATGAATATGTCTGCACAATTCTCCCATGTATGGACCTTCTTGAGAGCTACTTTTCCACCATCGGTCACATGTCTCAGAAAATGATACCTTACATCAATGTCCTTGGTCTTTATATGATAAGATGGATTTGTAGCAAAGTGAATAGTACTCTGACTATCACACAATACATTTACTCTCTCCTACATCCTTCCAATTTCATCAAGTAGACCCTTTAACAAGATTTCTTCTTTACACGTATCTAAAGCAGCTATATATTCTACTTTGGTAGTGGACAAAGAAATTGTTTCTTGAAGCTTTGACATCCATCTAATTTCTCCACCTACAAGGGTAAAGACATAACCTGTAGTAGATCTATTTTTATCCAAATCACTTGCATAATTAGCATCCACATATCTACAAATGGATCCTTCACTACCATTAAAGATGATGCAATAATCACTTGTGCCTCTTAAATACCGAAGCACCCATTTCACTGCTCGCCAATGTTCTTCATCTGGATTTTCCATGAACATGCTAACAACTCCAATTGCATGTGAATTATTAGGTTGTGTAGATGCCATCGCATACATTAAGTTGCCTACAACATTTTCATATGGTACACGAGACATATACTACTTTCCTTCATGAGTTCTAGGACTCAAAACCAAAGAAAGATTAAAGTGGGAAGCTAATGGAACATTAATATGTTTCACATTGTTCATACTGAACTTTTCAAGTACTCTTTCCACATACTTCTCCTATGATAATGAAAGCTTACAATTTTTCCTATCTCTATGTATCTCCATGCCCTAGATATGTTTTTCTGCTCCAATATCCTTCATATCAAACTCTTGAAGTATACACAATGATCATACTCACTTCTAATAAAGTTCTGGCACACCATGAAGGAGTCAAACTTCTAGTACCATTGCCTAGGAGACTACCTCAGGCATTACAATGATTTCCTGAGCTTGCAAACTAATCTTCTACTACAATCTTGTACAAAAACTTATCGTTGTTCCGAATATATCTCTTCATCCAAATCACCATGTAGAAAAGTTGTTTTAACATATAACTGTTCTAACTCAAGGTTAAGTAATGCAGTTGGTGCCAAGAAAATACAAATAGAAACAATTTTTTCAAATGGTGAAAAAATCTCATGAAAGTCAATACCTTCATCCGAAGAATGACCTTTCGCTACTAGCCTTGCCTTATAACTTTCGATACTTCCATCAACTTTCCATTTCAATTTGAAGACCCACTTGCATCCAACAACACTTCTTCCTTTAGGGAGTTCTACAATATCCGAGATATTGTTCTTGGCTAAGGAATCCATTTCTTCTTCCATAGCCTTTTTCCATTTTTCGCTATTCATATCATCTACTGCTTCCCGATAACAAGAAGTTTTCCCATCTTCAGTAATCAAATAAGTCTCTCCTTCCTCTCGACCATCAAAAAAAGGTCTAGCCTCCAATTGAAGTTTTCGATTTGGCGATACTTGTTCCAGTTCAATTATTTCCACATTTTATTTTAAAAGAGAAGGTTCATAAAATGTTACATCTCTACTAATGACTATCCTCTATGACGTAGGATCCCACAACATGTATCCTTTCACTGCACAGTCATACCCAATGAAGAAATAACATTTCGATTTTGGATTTAATTTTGAATGCTGACTTTTAGGAATAAGAGCATAGGCATCACAGCCAAATATCCATAAATGTGAATTTTAACAAGACTCACCTAACCAAACTTCTTCAGTAATTTTACAATTAATTTCTAGTAAAGGTGATGTGTTAACTAAATAACAAGTAGTGGTTAATGCTTCTGTCCACAACTCCTTTGTCAGGCTAGCATTGTTGATCCTGCTTCTCGCTCTTTCCATAAAATTCTGATTCATATGTTCAGCAACACCATTTTGCTGAGGGGTATAAACAACAATTTTGTGTCTAAAAATTCCTTCATCCTTACATTATTATTCAAATTCTAGACAAGTAAATCCACCATCATTGTGTGTTCTTAAACATTTAATTGATTTGTGTTCTTTTCCCAACCATTTCTTTAAACTGTTTAAAGACATTGAATACATCAACTTTATTTTTCAACATAAACACCCAAACTTTATGGGACTAATCATCAATAAACGTTAAAAAAATAAAGCACCTTCATATGATATAAGAGGAGATGGTCCCTATAGATCAAAATGAACATAGTCCAAAATTTCTTTACTATTAAGACTTCCAATTTTAAACCTCTGTTTTCACTGTTTTCCATACACAATGTTTACAAAAGTCCAACTTCAAGGATTTCAAATCATGAAGTAATTTACAGCTCATTAGTATGTGAAGACCTTTCTCCCTCATCTGACCCAACAGCTGATGCCATATGCAATTACCTTCTTCTTCTTTCTCTGACACAATCACTGCTTCACTGGCATGAGTACTTCCTTTGAGATTGTAAAGATTTTTGACCTTTTCTGCTTTCATAGCAACTAGGGTGCCTTTTGAGACTTTCAGCACTCCATTCCGACCTGTAAACTTATAACCATCTGAATTCAACACTCTTAAAGAAATGAAATTTTTCTTCAATTTAGGTACATGTCTAACACTAGTTAATGTTCTAACTGGGCTATCATACATTTTAATCCTAATATTTGTGATCCCAACAGTCTGACATGATACATTATCACCCATAAACACATAACTACCATTTACAACATCATATGAAGTAAACCAATTTCTATGTGGACACATGTGATGAGAAGCACAAAGTCTAATAGCCAACTTTCAAAATCCTGAGAGACATTGCATACAAGTAAAGTTTCATCTATCATACATAATTATTCAGCAAATAAGACTTCATATATCATACCTGAATCAACCTCATTTGCTTCCTTCTTTGGATTATCAAACTCTTTTCCTTTCCAAGATTCATTCTTGAGGTGTCCAATTTTATTGCAGTACCAACATTTTGCCTTACACTTCTTTCCCTTTTATTTTCATCTAGAATATCCCCTTATTTTTTCTCCTCTTTCCTTTCACCATCCTCTCACTATCCTTACTTCTGGTGTAGTTGTTTCAGTACTGGATTTCTTCCATACTTCTTAAGATGAGAGAGCTCCCTCAAATGATTCAAATTTCAAAGAATCAATAGTGCTCAAATTGATTGAAGTTATGAAGTAGTCCCATGACTCATGAAGAGAACATAACGAGGTTATAACTTTGTCTTCTTCCTAAATTTTAACTTCCATATCTTATAATTAGCATATAAGTGTATTAAAAACATTTAAATGTTCTGCAATTTTTGTACCCTCCTCCATCCGTGGACTGTAAAACTGTCTTTTTAAATAAATTCTATTGGTTAAGAATATTGTCATATATAGCTTTTCCAGTCTTCCCATAAACTTATAGTGGTACTCTCTTCAACAATGTTGAAGATAACTTTATCTGCCAGACATAACTTGATGGTACTAAGACCTCGAGCATCCATGCCCTCCTAGTCTGAATCTATCATGCTTGTAGGTTTCTTGTTTTCTTTGTCCAAATCTTTGCACAACCCTTGTTGCACCAGCAAATCCCTAAGTTTTAGTTTCCATAAAGCAAAGTTGTTCTTGTCGGTTAATTTCTACACCTAGAACTTTACATTTGTCATTTTGGCCATTTCTTTCCTGTTGGGGTTTTTGTATTTCAACAAGGGGTTTCTTAAAAAATATTTCGATTTCCCTTCTTCCAACCGGGCTTTTGAATATTTTCTAGTTTCTTGGGTTCCCCTCTTTTCCTTTTTCCTTGTTATTTTAGAGAACAACAAAAAAAATGCCCTATTCCAACTTCAGTTTCACTTTGTACCTACTTCTTGATTCAATTCTTAAAAAAAAAACATTTTTGAAATTGCTCAAAAAAAAATTTCTAGAATTTTCACAGAAAACCCTATACCACTTTGAGTTTCACTGCTCCTTGCATTCAACAAAAAAAAGAAATATTTTTGTTCTTTCTGCACTCAAAATTAAAAAAAATACCTTAAACCCTCACAGAATACACAAACCCTCCATAGCACTTCAACTCTCCATAGTACAACTCCTTCTATGCTTCATATTCTCTACATTACCTAGTTTGTATGAACAACAATGTTGTTCTGATTCTCTACAGTCAAGTTTTCATGACTCTCCTTCTGAAAAAAAATTGGAAAAAACGGTTTCTCTTTTTGGGCTTAGCAATCATTTGACTATCACAAAGGGCTTGTTTTAGTGGTTTTTTTCAGCTGTAGGACCCCTCATTTTCTTAGTTGGTAGAGTTTTCAAAGGAAACTCTCCTCTTCTCTCAAAAAATCTTAGTGGGACAGCTCTCCTCTCCTTTAAAAAATCTTAGCAGGGCTTATGCATTTAAGGAGGGAAACATCTTTTGTCTGCATTTGATAACGAGAACATTTAAAAATGATTCTCTTGCTTCTATGTGGCCTCAAACATTTCTCTCTCAGTAGTTTTTAGAAGGAGATGAAAACTAAATGACTGATTGGAAACCAAAAGAATCAGACAATTAAACACAAGATTTTACCTGGTAAAACCTTGACAGCGTGTCATGGAAGCATCCACAGGCCAACTGATTGGATTTTTTATTTGATGAAGAATGATTCTCTATGATTACAATAGTTCGAGAATTCATCGGCTCTATGAGAGTCTCTGTTATATAACTTTGTTTCGGTATAAAACTAACTTGGCAGGAACTAATACAATTTTTACACATATTTACATAATTCATTTTCAAATTCCAACACATTCAAGGAAGCTTGAAGACAATAAAAAACAAAAACTCATTCTTGTGAATCTATGTTACTACCAAGGTATGAGAATTCTTGTGTCAACTTTGAGAATATTTTAGAATGTGATAGTAAGAAAAATTCAAACAATTAACCTTTTCTTGTGATGTAGGATTCTAATATATTCCTAGAATTTGCAATCAACATATATTCAAGACCAAAACATTACATAAATCCAATGGCAACATTAATGATCACCTTTTAATTCATACAATGTATTCTAAATCCGTGAGAAGCCATGAGAAGCATTAGGCATTATAATACCATCATTTCAGACTTTAAACAAAATCTAGGACCCTATTTTTCTTAACAAATTTAGGTACATGGATGGTAAACAATTATGAGACATTCTAAGATCTCAAGAAGTTAATGATGGGTCATGGAAAGAAACATACAAAAAAATAATTTTAATTATTGAAAAATACTTGATCATATTTGACTCATTAAATGTTTTACAATCAATATGCCCCATAGTTCCTGTTAACACTCCACGAAACTCTCCTAGGTTGTAGCTCGGAGATGCCTAGTAACATATAATATTCAATATTGTTCTTTGAACTATTAGAATAAATGATGGTTTGGATCAAGTTGGATAACCATTTCATCTCTGTTTTCACTCAAGGCAAGCATGAACGTTCTCACCAATACAATGCTTTAGACCACTAATGCTCAATAATTTATAAATTCAATGGATAGATGGAGAATACTGACTATACCAGAAGATTGCATACATAAACATAAATGAATGGCTAGCTACATGCAGCAAAAGAGAATACTAACTATACTGGCAGATGCATATATGACCACATATGGATGGCTAGCTACAGGCAACAAATAAGATTGCAAATCTAATTTATCAAAGCGGAGATAAAATTTCAATTATCTGGCCTTAGACACAAAGAAAACATGAACAGACTGTTCAAGTGCAAGCATAGAAGAACAAAGAGAATGGGCATTGAACATATAATGGCAAAAGGAGCTTATATTGCTAGAATGAAGATGAGAAGCTTGAAGGAACCGAGGAGTAACAATCTCCAAAAGTTGAACCCCTATTACATTTTACTCTCAACTATTTATATCTTGTTTACAATGCTCCTAAGCTCTAAGAGGCTCAAAGCCTTAATGTGTCTGATCAGCATTGTTAACTATTTTGATGCCCTCTAGGCAAGCATGGGATCAGAGTTTTCTGCTTCTGAGAGCAGAGTAACCGCTTTCAGATATTTTTGGTAGCTTGTTACGATGTCTAGGACTTCTCCTTTGCCAAAGATGCTCCATGATGATTCTGTTGTTATGGATGAGCTGCACTATCTATCGATGCTCCATGATTGCTTTGTTCGTTGGGGGCGGGGGGAGCTGCACGTGCTATGGCTCTTTCTATTCTCCTTCTAGCCTTCGTCCTTGTCTCCCGGCCTTTGTTAGATAATGGAAAGGGTCTTCGGGCTTGTGTAATCCCTTAAACATTTATAAATGATTTTTTTTTCTGTTATATACAGAAAACAAAGCATTACTACAAAAATCCCACCTTATCAATGTATTTTGGACATAAAAAGTCCTAAAATATGGTCTAATTGTCTATTGGGTCTAGCCTTGTTGCCCTCGCAAGTCAGAAAAGGCATGCTCCTATTTATTTCCCTTATATTATGAAATATGCCTAAAACACTGAAAAGTGCATGAAAATGGGTTTGGCAAACTTTAGATATTTCACTTCCCAGACCCTTTCGGGTCTGAAACTCATCACAATCACTATTGGACAATGCTCCCTTTATATTTTCATTACACAATGAAAGTACATCAAATACATTAAAATTTGGGCTTTTGCAAACTTGAAAATATATCTATTTTGCCTCCCGAAATGCATCAGGTCTAGGTTCCATCGCTATTGCATTGCCCCTATTTCCCTTTGTACTCCGTTATATAATAAAATACACGGAAAATTCTTTAAAAAGGGCTTTGGCGCACACTTCAAAATTTATGAATTCTCATATATAATACCATCGTGTGTGGCTATCGGGTCACGCATATGTATGTGCATAGGCCCTGCCCCTTGGTATAGTGCCAATGCGATAAATCACAATCGCGTATCACTCACTCCCTATGTCCTTTATATAACATAGCATATGCTCCCCACCGATTCAACTCGCTGATCCGATCATCAGTGATTGCTGATTGGCAGTGTCATGAGCCCAACTTTAAATTGTCCCTTCTGCTTAGCCGATTGCGATTAGCTACTTAGATCTGGGTCATTGATCAGCCAATTCTGACAGTTGTCGTTCACTCCTCTGTTTAAGCCCGTGATTGTGGGGTTTTCATGGTTTTCAAGTGTTTTTGCCTTCTGATAGTGCATTTCTACCCTTCCATGGGCTCACCTCTTACACTGATTTTGACCATTGGATGATTTTGAACAAATGATGAAGATTTCAAGAGCATATATGGATCCCATGGGATTCTTTTAAGCAAATTTGAAGACTTTAAGAGCATATATTGATCCAATTTTGGGCCTTTTATCAGCAAGGCTAACATTGGCTCCTTTTGGGGATGAAATCCTCCCTGTGAGGTTTCAAGGATCATAGATCAATGCCTTTCCTATAAAACAAAAATCAAATCTTCCCTCTACTGTTCCATTGGGCATGGAAACTATTCTATAATGAAATAAAAACTAGAAAAACATATTTATAATGACAAGGCTTCACAGCCTTAAACAAAATAAATTTTTAAGAACCGCCCATTTACTAGGCTACCAAAATTATCTCCTCCTTCGAGACTATGTAAAATGAATGTATTTTTTTGCTAAATTTGAGCGATGACAAACAGACTTGTCCATAAGGATTCAAACTTTCCATGATTACATTTCTTTTCCTTAAATGGAAATTGTCCACTTTTTCTCTCTGATCTATTGTAGCTCGACCTGGTTATTCATTCTTCTTACCATGTCATTCTCTTCATCTTGTTCTTCTTGCAAGAATTTATCCACAGGGAGAATCAACTAGATAGGGAAAACAACATCAGCACCATAAACCAGTTTAAATGGAGAATTCCCTATGGATTTATTCATGGTAACTCGGTTAGCCCATAGTGCGAACTTCAACTTGAAATCCTAGCTCTTTTTGTTGTTCTCTAATAGTTTTTTGATTACCCTTACTAGACTGTTATTGGATGATTCTGCCAAGCCATTACCTTGAGGATAATATCAGGTAGACTGTGCCGCTTAAATTCCCATGGATTCAGTCATGTCCATCAATTCTTTTTCCTTGAAAGCTACTGCATTATCAGTTACTAGTTTGGTTGGGCAACCAAATCTAGTGAAAATATTCCCATTCAAGAACTTTATGACAACTTGATGATTGGCATTCTTAGTGGGTATAGCCTCAATCCACTTAGTGATATAATCAATGGCTACCAAAATCCATTTGTGTTGGCCACTGGAATATGGGTTGATCTCAGCTATAAGGTCAAAGCCCTACTGCTCAAAGGGACCATTGACATGTACTAGCTTCAAGGGCAGAGATTTAATTGTTGTCTTCCTGCAAACCTTTGACACTTGTCATAAACTTTCACAAAAGAAAACACATTAGAGAATAGGGTAGGCCAATAATATTCAACCCTCAAGATTTGATGGGCTGTGGTTTTCTAATAATGATCCCCTCTAGAGATGCCAAAATGTAACTGGTGTATGACTTCCACAAATTGTTCTTTATCTAGACATCTCAAGAGGATTCCTCATGGGTCTTTCCAATAAGGCAAATTTTTGTAAATGAAGAATTTGGATTATATGATTTTAATGGCCTAGGCTTGACTTGAGCTAATTCCGAGAGGGACTTCTAGCTTCTGCAAAAAATGAACTATGCATGAATACCATTAACAGGTGGCTAGATTTTCAGAGAGAGATTGATTCTAATTTTGATCTTCTACTGTTCCCTCTGTTTGTTCATCATTGAATTTAGACCCATGCAATTTAGGTCTAACAAGCTACAATTTTCTTCAACCATAAGTTTAGCCAAGCCTTGGCCCTTGACAAGCTTAGTGGGCTTCACCTCTATTTTAAAATCTATGAATTTTGCAATCCATTTATCTCTCTTTCCATCAACATCTATTTGAGTTAAGACATCTTTTACTGAAGTTGAAGGTACATATGCAACTACTTTGGAATGCAGAATATAAATTATGAATGCCTTCAAAGATATTATGAGAGCATAAGCTTGTTTTTCAATAAGGTCATACCTTAGTTCAGCATCCCTTAGCGTTTTACTAAAAGAGGCCATGGGGTGCTCTATGCCTTCATCATTTTTCTACAACAGAACTGTTGCAAGTGTATCATAAGAGGAAAAAGAGAAGATACAAAAATCCTTAGTGTAATATGGGTTGATTAGAGTGGGAGCTTCCATGATAGCTTGCTTGATGCTTCAAATGAGCTTCTTGAAGCATCTGTCCATTTTATTTATGATCCTTTCTTCAACATGGAAGTGATGTGCTTTACTAACTCTACAAGGTTGGGAATGAACCTCCTTACAAAATTAATCTTACCCAGGAAGGATTGAATTTCCATTTTTGACCTTGGTATGGACAATGTCTTAATGGCTTGAACCCTTGTTGGATCAATCTTTAAACCTTCAGCGGAAGCAATATGTCCCAAAAGTTTGAGTTCTTCTAGAGCAAACTGTGACTTCTTTGGGTTCACTAAAATTCCAAACTGTTTTCATTTTAGGAAGACCTTCAAATGTTGTAAATGGTCTTTGTGGCTACTGGAGAATATTGTTATGTCATCAAGATAATTAAGGACAAACATGTCCTTCTCTCCCACAAAAGTTATGTCCATGGCCCTCTGAAAAGTAGCCCCAACATTCATTGGTCCAAAAGGCATCTTGGTGTACATGAAAGTGCCCCAAGGAGTAGTGAAGGCGGTCTTTTCCTGATCTTCAAGATGTACAACAATTTGATTGTAACCTAAAAATCCATCTAATAAAGACATGACTTTATCCCCCTGAAACTCTTTGCAGCAAGTGTTCCATCTTAGGCAGGGGATAGTTATCTTTTTTAGAGCACTTATTCAGATTTCGGAAGTCAACACAAAGCCTGATTTCTTGATTTTTCTTACTTACTACCACAAGGTTAGCTATCCACTTTGAATACCTTAGGGGAACTATGATTTTGGCATCCAACAGCTTCTTGATTTCTTTCTCAATGAAAGGCAATAAGGGAGGGCTGATAGGTCTTAATTTTTGTTTAAAAGGGATGGTGTTCTTTTCCAGTGGAATCTTATGCTAAATGATGTCTACATCATAGGTTTTAAGATCATTGTATTCCCAAGAAAAAACATCACCAAATTGCTTCATGAGGGTGCAGTACTTAGAATTCTAGGTAGAGGACAATTGAGTGGACAAACTTATGTATTTCGGATGTGTTGAGCTCCCTATATTGTGTTTACGAACAACAGACATTTTTTATTTCGGTAGGCTTATATGGCACATCGTTTTGATCGAACAACTTCTCTAGAGGAACTAATCCCTTTGGTATATGGTTTCTAGGCAACTGGACAATGCTTCCTCGGTCGATCTCATTTTTTAACTTGGGCTGGCCACGTTCTCCCATGGCTTCATTTTCCTAGTTGATGTGCATTTCAGGAAATTCCTCAACAACTTGCAAAATCCTCTCAATTTCATCATTGTCTTCAAAAACTTTCCAGTATTTTACATTGTCAAGCAAAGATGTTCTATATTTCACCTGAACTCCATATGTCAATTTAGGAGGTAAATGCTAAAATTATTAAAAGAATCCTTGAGCCTCTGTAGCTGATCTCTATATGCTTTCATCCTTGGATTCTTAGCTTGGAAATTTTTATTAACGTACTGAATAATGAGGTCTGCATCTCCAATCACTTTTAGGATTTTGATACACATTTGTTTAGGAACGTTTAAGCCCAAAATCAAAGCTTCATACTCTACTATGTTGTTTCTGACCTGAAAGGTTAATTTGAAAGATAAATGAATATATTCCTGTGTTGGGGACACAAGGACTACACCTGCTCCTGCAGCTTCCTTAGAGCAAGTCTCATCATAGAACATGTCCCAAATCCATGGGCCTTCTTCCTCAATGATCTGGAAAACTGATTTTCTAAGCTACGTGGAGGATAACTGGGATTCTTCAATATGAAGAATACAAGCTCCAAAATGAGTGTCGATAGGATATATGGCATGATTGGTGGGATTTTTTCATTGTTGATTATATAATCCAGCTGAGCTTCTCTGTATAATCTCTTACTCTCACCTTCGAAAATTGGGACAACAACATAGGGAAGATCATTTTGTAATGATCCACATAATCTCTTGATCTAACCTCTCGAAAGTAACATGCCAAACTTGGGGGGTACATCTTCCACCACAATATTCATCATCATGTTTTTCATAGGCAACTGAGACAAAGTGATGGCTAGGTCCTTGATTAATCCTAGACATTTCACTTTTCTAGAGTCAAAAGAGAACAGGTCATGATAAGGTTTGGAGATGTCAAGACCCGAATCATCCATGACAACCTTGGGCATTAGATTATGGCTGGCTCTAGTGTCCAAAAGGTAGTTGTGAAGGATTTTTTCATGAATAGTGAGAGAAATATAGAATGATGGGGAGTTGTCTTCACAATTTTCAATCATTGGGCTGAGAATAACAACTCGCTTGTCATCTTTCAAATTTACGTATTCAGTGGAGGCTTGGATATCTTTAGGCTCAAGGGCCTCGAGGATGGATCTTTTGAAGGACTCATTCTTCATTAGTTCAATCAGAGGCATAGATATCCTTAGCTTTTGAATTTCTAATTGAAAACTGAAAGGAGGAGACTTATCAAGGCCTCTTACCTCATGAGCTAGAGCTTTGAGGATGAGGGGATAAATTATCGATTGTTTTTGCTTATTAGCTTGTTGTACTATAGGGGCAACAACACTTTGAACAAGGGTTTCCTTTGCATTATTTATCTTTAACCTCAAATTATATATTTGCGTATCAACAGTTTGTAGAATAGCTTCACGATACCATTCTTGGATGATCTTGTCATTGCATAATGACCTTTCATAGGAAGCTAAGGTAAAAAAGGAAGCATTGCCTTTGTCTTCCAAACAATGGATCTCATCATCTTCTTCAAACTACTCTTCTTCCATGACAGCATTTTGAAAAGGAGCCATCACCCTTTGGTCTTCATTGGCATGTTTGTTTCTTTGCAAAATTTGCAACTGCTCATTAGTTCTTCTATATGGATTTGGATTTGGATTTCTAGGAAAAAAGGTAGTAGGCACTCTTCCCTTTCCCAGATGCTTCTCAACCCTTAATTTGGTGATTTCAGAGGCTAATGACTTTATCATTTTGGTCATTTTATCTATATTACGATCAGAGGATGATGAAGACTCGCCCCCTGTCTTCTTTTATCAACATTTCCCTTGAGCTTCTCTACAACCATGATGTCTGATTCCACTTCCAAGGATGCATTATACATGTTAGGCAAAGTAACACATTGCATCTCCCTTAATAGTAGGCAGAAGTCAGAATCAAAAGAACTGGCATAAGTGAGTTTAGCAGAGGTAGTAGTGGGTTTTACTTCAGCTGGTATCTTCGTGTACATACGGTTAAACCTCTTATTAAAATAAAACAAAAACTCCCCATTTTCCCTCTTTAAGTTCTCAAACTTAGTGTGGTAGTAGAGGAGATCCTTCTTATCCCCCCAATTCTTAAAGAATGCATCATCTAAAACTTCAATATCTACTATAGATCTTGGGGTTAGTTCTCTGAACCATTTTCTAGCCTCTCCATCTAGGCTTTGGATGAAGACTCTCATCCACACATCATCTTCACTAATGTCTAGATTTTCAGTAGTAACATCTTCAGTCCCAGTGAAATTAGGCCTATATTTCTAATATTCTGCAGTAGGCATGGCATTCAAAGGAGTGGGTAGTATTAGAGGTCCATACCTAGCAATTATGATTCTTTCCATTTTGGTAGGTGCTTGTGGACCTGCCATTGTTGTGGTGGATAAAAGGGTACTGGAAGTCTGAATGATAGAGGGCTAAGGAGTGACTGATAAGACCAAAGAAGTATGATTTATAGGAGGTGAGTTTCATTTGGGCTTAAAGAAAAAGGAGAACCTAAAGAATAAGGAGCTTTATGAATCTCTAAGTTTTTTTTCTTCACTGATAGTATTAGATTCTATACTTTCAACATGTATTTGTTCTATTACATGCCATTGTTGAAGAGATATAGGAGATTGATTAGGTTTACCTGAACCTGATACTCCTTTCTGTAATACCTTTCTCTCTTTGATGATTTTTTCACGATCAGGTACAAGGTCAACTTGTAGCTTCTGAGGATTTTTTCAAGTATGCCTCACAAATTGAGCCACAACTATGAAGTGGAGTCCCCAAGAGGTTCAGCTTCTAGTAAAGTCGTCAGAAATATGATTAAACCAAAAAAGTGCCCAAACTTTGTCTATCATCAAAGTTGGATCTATGTTGTTTCCCAAGGAAGCTGAGCTTCAGTTTCCTCTCCTCGATAACAGCACCAATTATGTTAACACTCCAGGAAAATCTCATAGGTTGTAGCTTGGAGATGCCTCATAACATATAATCTTCAATATTTTTCTCTGAAATATTGGAATAAATGATGGTTTGGATCAAGTTCGATAACCATTTCAACTTTGTTTTCACTCAAGGCATGCATGAACGCTCTCACCAATACAAGGCTTTAGACCATTAATGCTCAATAATTTATAAATTCAATGGATAGATGGAGAATATTGACTATACCAGCAGATTGAATACATAAACATAAGTGAATGGATAGCTACATGCAGCAAAAGAAAATATTGACTACACTGGTAGATGCATATATGACCACATATGTATGGCTAGCTACAGCCAACAAAGAAGCCTGCAAATCTAATTTATCAAAGAAGAGACAAGGTGACAGTTATCTTGCCTTAGACACAAAGAAAACATGAACAAAATGTTCAAGTGAAAGCATAGAACAACAAAGAGAATGGACAATGAACATATAACTGCAAAAGAAGCTTATATTTATAGAATGAAGATGAGAAGCTTGAAGGGACAGAGGAGGATCAATCTCCAAAAGCTGAACCCCAATTACATCTTACTCTCAGCTCTTTATATCCAGTTTACAATGCTCGTGAGCTCTAAGAGGCTCGGAGTCTTAATCTATCTGATCTGCATTGTTAAGTGATTTGATGCCCTCTAGGCAAGCATGGGATCATAATTTTCTACTTCCGACAATAGAGTAACCGCTTTCATATATTTTTGGTAGCTTGTTGTAGCGTTTGAGAGTTCTCCTATGTCAGAGATGCTCCATGATGATTATGTTGTTATCAATAATCTACAATGTCTATTGATGCTCCATGACTACTTTTTCCTTTTGGGAGGTGGGGGGGAAGCTACCAGTGTTGTGGCTCTTTCTATTCCACATGCTCCCCACCAAAGAAACCCACCAATTCAATCATGGGTGATCGTTGATCGGGGTGTGATGTGCCCAACATTAAAGTGTCCCTTCTGCTCGATAGATTGCAATTAGTCGCTTAGATTTTGGCCATTGATCATTGAGATCAAATAGTTGTTCACTCCTCTGTTTAACCGTGTGATTATGGGTTTTTAATCGTTTAAGTGTTTTTTCCTCCCTATAATGCATTTCTACCCTTCCATGGGCTCACCTCTTGTGCCGATTTTGAACCTTGGATGATTTTGAGAAAATGTTGAAGATTTCAAGAGCATATATGGATTCCATGGGATACTTTTAAGTAAATTTGGAGACTTTAAGAGCATATATGGATCCAATTTTGGGCCTTTTGTCAACTACCCTAACAAACTCAACTCAAAACAAGAACTCATTCATGTATTTTAATTTATTTACCTAGTTCATAAGCCTAAATCATTATAAAGTATTACAATGTTGTCTTTCTATCTTTTGATCAAGTAAAAGAATCATACTCTAGTATGTCTTTAAGCAAATGATTCTTCTAACATGCATTTTCTATGAACAATTTGTATTTTAAAATTTAATGTGTACCTATACATTCATAAAATTATTTATATTTTGAAAAACAATCTCACAAACATCCCTACAATAAAATTAAGATTGCTTGTCATTAAAAAAACAATACTTATCCAACATGTCAATCAAACATGAAATCTAATAAAAATAACCCTGAATCTTTCTTAATATGGTGTACTAAAAATACGACACAGATAACAAACTCAACTCAAAACAAGAACTCATTCTTGTAAATTAACTTTACTACCAAGGTATGGCCATTCTTGTGTCTATTCTCAGAATATTTTACAATATGAAGGTCATAAAAAGTCAAACAATTAACCTTTTCTCTTGCAAGGTTCTAAGATATTGCTGGAATTTGCAATCAAAATAAATTCAAGTCCAAAACATTACATAAATTCAAGACAAACTTTAATGATCACCTTTTAATTCCTACAATGTCTTCTAAATCCCTAGTTTTAGAAGTTATAATATAATCATTTGAAAATTCAAACAAAATCTAGGAAGCTATTGTTCTTCACAAATTTAGTTACATGTGTGACAAACAATTATGAGGCATGTATTTTACTTGTTTTAGCTAGTTTAGAAGCCTAAATAAGTATAAAATGTCTCACTCAGTTCCATTTTTCGATCAAGTAGACCAATCATATTCTAGTTAGTGTTTAAGCGAATGATTCTTCTAACCTTATTATTTGAACAAATGATTCTTCTAACATGCATTTTCTGTGAACAATTTTCATTTTAAAATTACTCTGCACCCCAACATTCCTAGATTATATTTATTTTGATTTGGACAAATAATCTCACAAACATCCCTACAACAAAATTATGGTTCTGAGAATATCTTGGAATCTGTACCCAAACATATTCGGCTTAGTGTTTAAGCAAATGATTCTTCTAACCTTATTATTTGAACAAATGATTCTTCTAACATGCATTTTCTGTGAACAATTTGCATTTTAAAATTAATCTGTACCCAAACATTCCTAGATTATATTTATCTTTATTTAAACAAATAATCTCACGAACATCCCTACAAAAAAATTAAGATTCTAAGAATATCTTAGAATTTGAGCAGTCAAGAGAAGTTAAACAATTGACGTTTTCTAATGACAAACAAGAAAAGTCAAACTATCTTAGCATCTGTACCAAAACATATTCTACTTAGTGTTTAAGCAAATGATTCTTCTAACATTATTATTTGAACAAATTATTCTTCTAAAATGCATTTTCTGTGAATAATTTTCATTTTAAAATTAATATGTATCCAAACATTCCTAAATGGTATTTATTTTTATTTGGACAAATAATCTCACAAACATCCCTACAACAAAATTAAGATTCTGAGAATATCTTAAAATCTGAACTGTCAAATTAAACAATTGACTTTCTCCAATGACAAACAAAAAAAGTCAAACTATTAACTTTTTCTCCTAACGTTCAAGTTCTAACATATTCGTAAAATTCGCAATCAACATAAATTCAAGAACAAAACCTTACTTTATAAAAACTGGCTGCAAAATCATTTCATACCATTTAATTGATGAAGGGAATCGATCAATTAATAAATAGATATTCAGTTTACAACAAAGCATCTTTAGAACTAAGGAGACGTGTACCTGGTCATCCTGGTATTTTCTACAAAAATCGCTGCACGTAACAGATAACATGCATACAAGCGAGTCAGAATACAGAAGCATTCTGCAAGTACGAAAACAAGCTACCTAGCTAAATAATTATACTACTCAGGTAAATAAGGTCACCTCAACAATTCTTGAATGTAATTTGTTCGAAGCGTGGGCCAGTGTGGAGCGAGGGCTGCTGTTCCTTCCACCACAAAGACCAAGTGTCGTTCGTTTGAGCTCGCTTCCGAAGCCATCGATGGCTTTTTAGACGATATAACCCACGAACGTCTAAAACGATCTAATCGAGGGCTTTTCAGTAGATCTAATGGATTCGCCTCCGCAGTCACGCTTGGCTCTGAGAGGCGTAAGATGGGTTTTCGGTAGATTTAATGGATTAGCCTCCGCAATCACGCTTGGCTCTGAGAGGCGCAAGATCGGTTTTTAGTAGATCTAATGGATTCGCCTCCGCAGTCACGCTTTGCTCTGAGAGGCGTAAGATGGGTTTTCTGCAGATCTAATGAATTCGCCTCCGCAGTTATGCTTCGCTCTCCGAAAGAACAACATGAGAACGAACAGAATAATTGTCCAAATGGATGTGAGACATAGGTTTGAGTATATATACTTTTTAGGGTTGGGTTTACCCTAAAACTAATTTATATATTCTATTTTTTTTTATGACGGGGAATTAATAACTTGACTGAATCCACGAAAGTGATTTTTTGGTGTTGGCTAGAATAACAAACTTTTTCGAGTTAAAATTCCTCCACAATTATTTTAAGTTGATTTAAAAAATAAAAAAATCAAACATAAAAATATAAATGTCTTACTATGTCCTAGAATTATGGAAGGCTTATTAAATTTTAAAAACAAAGTCAAAAGTTTAGGTAAAAGTTTAGGTGCATTGTAGATATGTAGGTGTAATGTAAATATGTAAACAATTTTAAATGTTGGTTGTTATATAAAGAGTTAAAAGTAATAAATAAAACATTAAAAATTAATAAATAAAGAGTTTAAAGTAATATAAACTATGTCGAGATGGGTGCAAACATTTAAATGTTAGCTCAATAACTAATAAAAATTTAAAGTCATAAAAATAATGAAATTCATTTTTTTATATTTTCATTTTGTTATAGCTTTGTTACAATACCATTGGCTAATACCATCGCTTATCAATACCACATGCCCAAAACCATAACTTATTTCACAATTATTTTTTTATAACAATATGACAAGATTTTTAACCATGAATATTCACCTCCACTTTGCTATTAATATTATGAACTTGTGAATAAACTTTATTATAATACCATGGGCCAATACCATGGCTTATCAATTACACATGCCTAAAAATGATAACTTATTTCAGAATCAAAATATTTTATAACAATATGACACTATTCTTTACTATGGATATTCACCCCGCTTTACCATGGATATTCTTAACTTATAAATAGTATTTGTTACAATACCATAGACCAATACCATTGCTTATCAATACCACATGCCCAGAAACCATAACTTATTTCATAATCAAAATATTTTATAAATATTGTATTTTAATTTTATTTTATAACATTTTTTTGTTAAATCTAAAAGCAAAAAATTATAATTTCTTTTGAGCTATATCTAAACCTTCTATCCTCTTGAGTATTAAAAATATTCCCATAGAAATTAATCAAGGTTGTAATAAAAAGTAAAAATAATAATATTTTTAGATGTAGAGATGTGAAATTTATATAATGTAAATATTATTATTAATAACCAACATAGTTCCATAGTAAGCAAGGATCCGAGCAATTAGATCAAACAAAGTGACTAACAATAATAGAGAAAAGAGACTGCATGATTCTTTTAAGTTTTTCATTATTGTATTTTCTTTGACATGATTGATCCAAAATGTAGGTTTACTATTTTCCAACCAATTGAGCTTTTTAATTTAGATAATTTCTTAAACATAATATAATGTGATCAAAGTTAGGAGAGATAGGGGGGTGAGAGATACGGGGTGAGGGCGAGGGGAGTAGAGCATGGAAGAGTTGGAGGGTGGAGAGAGAGAAATAAAGGGAGAATGATGGGGTGAGCAAGATATAGGGAGGTGAGAGAGAGGGAAAGAGAGGAAGGAAGAGAGAGAGTAGGGGAGAGAGAGAGGGAGTGGGAGGAAGGAAGAGAGAGATGAGGGGAGAGAGAGAAGGAGATAGGGATATATGTATATGAAGATGGAGGGGGAGAGAATGAGAGGAAATGACAAATACATAGAGAGATAGAGGTGGATATAGAGAGGGAGTGACAAGGGAGAGATGAAGAGAGAGTGAGGGAGAGAGGAGAGGAGGTAAGAGAGAGAAGGAGAGAGTAGCGAGATAGGGAGATGAGGGGAAGAGAGAGAGGGAGACACATAGATGGAGGGGAAAGCAAGAAGGAGAGAGGGAGGGAGTTAGTGACGGAGTTGTAGAGAAGAGAGAAGGAGAGAGTGATGGGTGTGGCGGGGCCAGAAGAGAAAGGGAGAGAGAAAGGACTCAAGAGAGAGAAGGAGAAAGAGAGATAGAGGAAGAGAAGGAGTTGGAGGGAGAGAGAGAGGGAGCAAAGAAGAAAGACATAGAGGGAGAAAGTTGGAGAGAGAGGGAGTGACAAGGGAGAGATAGAGAGAGAGTGAGGGAGAGAGGAGAGCGGGAGGGAATAGAGAGAGAGAGATAAATAGATATGGAGAGAGTGTGTGTATGTTTGGGGGGTGAAATAGAGAGAGAGAATAAGAAAGAGACACATAGATACAAATATAGATAAGATATAGTATTTTATAACCATCTTAGATCCATCTTAACGCCATATTAATCAAGATCCTAGAGGGATTAAATATCTCAAGGTGCAAGCCTTTTCTCAAGTTTTTCACTCAAAATATAGTTTTTCACCTCGAGAGATTTGATCCCTCTCTACGCTTGATAGATAGAGGGTTAATGTTAGATCCCTATAATACTAGTGATTACCACATTACTATTATAGTTGTATCCCTTATTAGTATTGTTGTGCCCCTATTGTCCCCATATTGTTATTATTGTTCCCGATAGAATCCCTCTATTGTTATTTTTGTGGCTTTATATTATTATTGTTAGGTTGGCTGGGTTATACTGGGACTCCTTAGACTCCTATATACAGAAATAAGTTTTTGTCATTTGAATCATCCAAGAATTGTTCATTTATGTAATGTAAAGGAGGTTGCTCCCTCGAAAAGGTTGAATTCTAAGGCGTTGATCTATCTTTTCTATCTTATTGTGAGTTGGTTTCATAACATTTGGTATGACAACTTTGGATTCTAGGGTTTTGCTGCTCCAGATGGTCATCGTGACATTCTTGCTATAACTTTTTTTCTGCGACGTTTCAAAAGCTAAAAAATAAACCCATTTAAGAGGAAATCACACTAAACCATGGTCCAAATTTTAGAGCTTTTCGCACTATATGTGCAGAGATATGATCTGATGAAGTTGGTCTTTATGCAGTCTCCTGAGTTACATTCCAAATAGGTGAACTGGAGAAAATCGTCATAACCTTCTCTTTGAGTATCGAATTGAAATTTGGTTAGAAGGTACAGAAAAAGGACAAAATTTTGTTTCTTCTATATATTTTTTCAGAGCCAAAGGTCGAAACAGTGACTTGTGGCATGCTGTACAAGTTTGCTCTACTAAACTAGTCTATAATTAGGTCACCGTAGGAGATTTGGCATAACTCTTCCTTGGAGAATCCAATTTGGATCAGAGTGGTGGTATTGGAAAGAGGATGTAGAGGGCTACTGCAGGTTGCAATTTCAGAATTGGATGATTCGAAATTATAGAGATACATCAAATTCAATATCATGCTCCTACAAAGTGAAAAAAGGTGTGTAGCATAAGGTTGGTTTGAAAAATTAGTTTGGAGGAATTCAAAGGGCATAGTAAAGCATTGTTATAGGTAATTGATCTCCCGAGGAAAGAAAATGCAAACACCTAGTAAGCAACTTGAAAGATCCAGCATGACTCATGAAGAAGAGGAAGAAATGCAACATGATACATCAAAATTACGAGACCAAGTGCAACAAGTGGCACTTGCACAAAAAGTAACAGAATCTAAAATTGATGGTTTAAAGAAAGATGTAGAAGCTAAGATGGATTGTTTAAAGAAAGGCATATAAGCTAAGATGAATTGTTTAAATAAAGGCGTAGAAGTTAAGATGAATGACATGGAAGCTAAGATGGATGATTTGAAGATAGATTTGAAGACAGATTTGAAGACAAATTTGAAGATAGATTTGACAAAGTTCCTACAAGAAATGCTCACTAATGGTGAAAGGGTAGTAATGGAAACTCATAATGAGAACAAAAAATATGTTGATCATGATTTCATAGACTCTAATGTTGGATCGAAGACTCACCATATTCCAAAAATCGATATGAGGAAGTTTGATGGCAAGGATCCCACAACATGGATATTGCAGATGGAGTAATTTTTTGATCTCAATAATGCGCAAAACACAGAAAAGGTACGTATTGAAACTTTATATTTGGAACCAAATTAGTTTGTATGGTATCAATGACTTTGCTCTAATAAACAAATTATCACTTGGGCAATTTTTACAGAAGAATTGATAGCACATTATGACGATACAAAAAGAAGCACTTTGTTTAGCTAATTGATAAGTCTCAAACAAAAGGGTTCAATAATGGAGCACATTGAGGAGTTCCAAAAATTGAACATAAGGGTAAAAAAATATTCCAGAGGAGCATAGGATTGATGTCTCCATAGGGACTTTAAAAGATAATATCCAACATGATGTTCTCCTTTGGGAGCCTGATTCATTAGAGAAGGCATTCAGGTTAGCAAGGAAAATGGAAAGCAAAATTATGGCAACCAGGAAGCATACCACTTACAACTATAAAGATGGAAGTGTTGTTGCCCCTAGTCTTCCACAACCTATAAGGTTGACACCACAACAATTGGAAGAAGAAAGAGCAAAAGGGATTTGTTACAATTGTGATAGAAAATACACTAAAGGTCATAAGTGTGCTGAGAAGAAATTATTCTACATAGATTGTGACGATGAAGAAGAAAAGGAGCAAGAAAGGTCAAAAGAAGAGGATATACTCTAGGAACAAAGCCTAGATAAAGAAGAAATGAATCCGAACATATCTTGTAATGCATTAGCAGGAATTACCACTTCTCAAACCATCAAAATAGAATGACAAATCAAGAAGAAAAAGGTAATAGTGTTCATTGATTCAGGAAGTACCCACAATTTTATTCATTGTAAGATAGCAAAAGAATTGAATTGCTCCCTATATCTAGTGCCAGAGTGTCAAGTGATGGTTGCAAATGGAGAAACGATAAATTTCTCTGGAAAGTGCCATAATATCAAGCTATCCATGGGAGAATATGTATTGACTAACCCAATGCTTTCCATTACAATGGGAGGTGCTGATGTTGTACTAGGAGTCCAATGGCTACAATACTTGGGTACAATAGCTTTTAATTTTCAAGAACTTCTCATGAAATTTTCTGCGGAAAGAAAGGAAGTTGAATTAAGGGGTATTGCACGGAAATCGGGAAAGATAATAAGCTCCAACGGTATGACAAAGCTTCTAAAAAAGGAACAAAGAGGTGTAATGACACAAATATGTTCGCTAGATGTTCCCACATCGAAATCATCTATTTCTCGAGATCTCCAAAAAGTCTTGGACAATCATTCCAAGGTATTTGAGACTCCCAAAGGTCACCCACCTATTCGTGATCATGATCATGATATTCATTTGATTCCAGGAAGTGTTCCTCCAAACATCAGGCTGTACATCTATCCCTATGCCCAGAAGAGTGAAATTGAATGTATGGTTGCAGAAAGGCTAGAGGCTGGTATAATTCAACCTAGTCAAAGTTCTTTCTCTGCTCGAATAGTATTGGTGCACAAGAAGGATGGATCATGGCGCATGTGGTTAGATTATAGGGAGCTCAACCAACTCACTATTAAAGATAAGTTTCCCATTCCTATCATTGATGAA
>APFE031394118.1:0-19643 GCA_000404065.3 Pinus taeda | reverse complement strand
TGTGTGCTTTTCCAATGAGCGTCACTTGCTCATGAATGGCCTCAATGTACTCCCACTGGTCTGTGATGGACTGGCCAATATTGGCCCATAGGATCCTTTTGAGCTCAGATGTCACCTTGTCAAGTGTGAGCTCCTTCTCTAGCTCATTTATTCTCTTTTTGAGAGCCTTTACCTCTCTTTCTCTTTCAGCCACATTCTGCTTGGACTTGTCATATTTCTCATTGATTTTAACCAGAGTGTCTTTGGCCTGATTCAACTCTGACATTTGAGACTCCAAGGCTTGAATCTCATTTCTCAGCTTCTGCATGTCAAGGCTTTCAGCCTGCTCTGTTGTTGGTGTTGAGTTGGACGGTGCTGCTTGTTGTATCTGCTGACTGGGAGGGGCAGTGGTTTGAGGAGCTTCCTCCAGATTAATTGTTTCTGGAGGAGGTTGTGAAGTTTGTCCTACCTCCTTTTGTTGCAATGCTGCCTGAAGGGTAGCCTCTGATTCCAGAAGCTTCTCTTGTGTCTGGATGAGCTCTTTATATAATGTTACCAGCATAGCAGCTGCATCCTTGTCTTGTCTGAGCTGGGAAATATCTTCTGTTTGAGGATGAAGAGTTGCTGGGATTTTGATCATTTTTCTTAATGCTGCCATATCAGCATCCCTTAGCTTCAGAAGCTCCTGCACTGCTTTGACATCCTTAGGATCATGCCCAAGTTCTATTATGATCTCCTCCAGAGATTTGATCCTGTTGTCCTTTGCTTGAGAGGATTCCCTTTCCAACTCAAGCTGTGCAGTGGTGTTGTTTAGGCTATTTTGTAGCCTATAATTCATCAATGTTTTGTTTGCCAAGGAGGCATACACCATCTCACCCGTTTGTTTATGCAATTTAATCTGATCCATTGGGTGGATGTCCTTGGCCAAGACCTCAAGGTTGGTCCTGATATAATCGGCAGCTGACTGTGGTTGCTGCACTGCTGGTGTGAAATGGCTCATTATCATTTTACCCTCATGTACATCATAGGCAGACATGAGTCTTTGCTGGTTTGTGGGAGCCATTTTCAATAGATGATTATACAACTGCAGCCTTATAGGTTCTTTTCTCCTTTTGATATCCTTGAATTGCTGCTTGATGTTCTTCTCGCCTTCCCTCTGTTGGCCTGAGGAGCTGACTTCTCCTCCTGCTGCCCTTTCTTGTTCTTGCTGGAAGGAACTGGTTGAGGCCTCCATGCTGGGCAGGCCTGTTCCTGAAGTTTTCCCCATTGGCATTTCTTCTTCAGAAAAAGGGTTTAACCTTTGCCTCTTCTCCCCTTGAGAGGTGGTAAGGGGAGCCTCTCTATCCCTTTTCCTGCTTATGTCCTCCCTTTGTGGGGTTTGGAGGACTGAGGAATCAATTCTTGAGTCTTGCCTGGGAGGCGCCATTTGTGTTGTCTGCTGCTCTGTGACCATTGGAGCCTCTGCTGTTTGTTCTCCTTGCCCTTGCTGCTCCTTTTGTGGCTGTTGCACCTGTTGAGGTTGCTGAACCTGTTCCTGCTGTACCTGTTGCTCCATCTCTTTTTCCTTGTTTTTGCTGGGAGCTTGACTTGTAGTTTGGACTGCCTCCTGATGTGCTGTAGAGGATGAGGCAGCTGCTCCTGTTTGAGGCCTTGGCAGAGAGAATACCTGTGCAGGAAGTTCCAAGTCAGCCATTTTAAGGAGATTTCTTCTTGCTCTCTCATTCAATTCTTCTTGTGTGATAGGTTCCTCTAGTGTGCCTCTTTTCCATTTTGGTTGATTTGCATATTGTTCAATGTAAGGCAATCTTAGATGGTCATAACTAGAGAGCCTATATTTGACCCTTCTTAATGATATGGAGTGATTGGGGTCATAGGGTTTCCAAAGGAAACTGGTCTTTAGGCCAAGGCTTTCTAGCTTTCTATCAGCTTCTTTCGAGCCTTCCTCCCTTTTGTTCAAAACAAGGTGGCCCAATTGGTTTTTCACTTTAAGCCGTGCCTTCTTGCCCTTGCCTGAGAAGTGTATCATGTCAGCATTCCCAAATTCCTGAAGTATTCAAGGGCAAATAGTCTCATGGGCACATACTTGGGCAGTCTGTATGGGGGTAACTCACAACCATATATTCTGATAAAGGTGTAGTTTTGGTAAAAATACCAATCCCCAATGCTGTACACTTTGGACAACTGAAGGATTCTCTGCATCTCGTCTGTCAGCCTTGGAGGAGGCGAGCTCATGAACAAAGACATGGCTGGGTGGATGAAGAGGTCTATGAACTCATAGTAAGTGTATGGAGAGTAGGCTCTGTAATGAAAAACTGAGCTCCAGTACACTACAGACCTTGGATTACCTTGTGCATCCGTTCTTTTGACAATGAAGGAGAATTTCTCATGCTGATAGTATAGAATTAAGTGGTAGATGTAGGAGGTGTATCTGAACACCTTCTCTCTTGACAGGTTCATAAACTGCTCATGCATCTTATCTGATATGTAGGTGGCATAATCATAATAGATTGGAGTTTTGCCAGGGGAAAACATAAGCATCATCACTAATACAGTTTCATCAATAAATTCAACTGATTTGTAACCCAAGATGGAACTGATCATGTCTGCAAGGTCCCTGCCCAATGGGTTGAGGTAGCCATCAAAAATAGGAGGGTAAAGCACAGTATCAGAGTTGATAAACAGTTGGTTCAACTTTGTGATCTGAGCATCTGTCAACATCTTGGCTCCTTGGTTGATCAGATCAAACAAAGACAGGGGAACCAATTTCTTCTCAGTCTTGAATTGCAACATCTCTCTAATGGCCTCAGGTGTGATGTAGAATACAACTGAGCCTGAAGGGTCAAGCACAACTCTCTGAGTGGGATCATAGCATACAACACACAGGTGAATCAGGTCAGGGAATTGGTTGACCTGAGGGAGCCTGAAGATTGGGAGGAAAGAATCCCAAATTCCCAATATATCTGTCCTATCTTCATGTTTAGTCTTTAGCTCATTTAGCAGGTGGAGGTGGAACTTGCTGTGGGCTAAGGAGTCTTCTGAGATTTGATAATCTAAGTCTGCCAATCCTTCCACTCCAATTCTCTCTGAGGTGCATTCAAAGGAGCAACATTGAGGGCCACAGGTGCAACTGGAGTCTCCATGGTTACTTAAACTCTGCTTTGTATGTAGACTGATGTTACTAGACTGGGCAACAAGAGCACTGCCTGAGTGAAGAGGCGAATTTGAAAAATAGAGGATGTCAGGGTAAGCTTGCAGCAATTGAAATACTTCTCACGGTCACTTGAGAAGGCAAGTCCTTGCTTTTAACAGACCTTCCTCAATGTAGGTTTTGGGTTTCTTGTTCACGACTGTGTGAACAGAATGCAGGTTTTTAATGAGAATTCTGTTTCAAACAGGCTCGGCTATTGAATTTCGACCGTCCAATTTCCAAATGGGAGCTTGGTGCAGGGTGTTCACCGGTGAATTATGCGTTTTTTAGTGTTTTTAAGTGAGTTCTCAGCTATTGCAGACAAAAACCTGGCTCAGAGAAGACTTGCAGGGATAAATACCTGGTAAACTCGACGGTCCAGCTCACGAATGCAGGTGGGTAGGCGCGCCGAAGATCTCCAGGTCGATTTGAGCAGGTTGGTGCAATTTTGGACGTAAAATGCATGCAGAGGGCGCAACAACAGTTTTGTAAAAAGTGAAAAAAAACGCGAAAAATTGACAAAATATGGATTTTTTGTGACATTGGCGCCTTTTTAGGATGACGTCAGCATGACGTCATCGGGTGGGTCAGGGTCGGATGACGTCAGAATGATGTCATCAGGTGACGTGGTGACATATGAGTGGTCCACGGGGGTGGTGAGGTGGCAGACAGGTGGAGCAATGGTGGACCGGGGTTGCGGACGCGGCGATGACGTTGGCAATGACGCTGGCAGGTGGTTTAATGGCAAACCGGAAACCGAAAACGGTTTTATATTGGACCGCTTCTTATACGGAAAGGAATCTGTCAGAGGGGGCTCCGATACGATTTGGAGGCGATGCGTGGACCCGGCCTGACGTCAGCCTCTGATAGATATCGGAAGATATCCTTCGGACGTCGGGGCTGGTCCGATATCCGCGTCAACCGTTGGATGAAAAGTGCTCGATCGGACGGTCGACGGGCCAATGATCTGCACGGATGATACGGCGTCGGGCGGGTAATAGAATATTATTTTTCATGGGATTTGCGCCCAGCAGGACCATTGTAAAAATTATCGGGTTTGCATGGTTTTGTAATGTATTTTGATAAATGCGTGTTAACCACAGAACTTTAGAAAAAAGGGTTTTTTTATGGAATTTTATTGCAAAATCGTGCGCACTACCGACTTTGGATAAAATGCAAAACAATGGTTTTTCAACGCATTTTTGTATCAAACGCGCATAAATCCTAAACATAGGATAAAGCGGAGAAAGTGGGTTTTCAAGGTATTTTGCCTTTTGAGCGGGTTAAAGGGTGCAAAAGGGTTTTACCAAGGTTTTTAGGGCAAAATGAAGGGTTGGCTAGGCAGATGAGTTTCTGGAGGTGGGAAAGAGGTTAGGCTTGGGTTCTCAAACTGACCAGATGTCAATTTGATTCCCTGGTAATGAATCATATGGCTATAATGCCAAGGAGGGGATATTTATAGAATGCTTAGGGTTTATACACCATGGTGTTATAATAGTAGGGAAAGGGTGACATAGGGAGATAGATAATATAGAAGTTAAGGGTTAATGGGAGGGAGAGGGTGAATAAAGAGTGATATCACTAAGTTTATTTGAAAACAACTTAGCTTAGGGAGTAGATCAAAATGAAAAGAAATTTGCACAAGAAATGTGGCTCTTTTGGGTACAAGAACCAACATAAAACTTTGAATTTCTTTCATTAACACAACTGGTGAAGGGATGTTATTAATGAGTGTAGAATAAGGAAAAAAGGGAAGTTAGACATGCTCCATTGTGCTGCTTGCCTTGTTTTGACCAGCAAGATCCAGTTTGGAAGGAACACCATTTCTGCAACCCCACCTACCTACCCATCTACTTGCATAGCATTTTTTGTTTCTTTCTGGAGGGTGCACTTGGACTTGCAGACCCTTATGTGCCTTTTCTTTTCCATTGGCTTTTTCCTTGGATTTCCTATCTAGCACAACCCTTATTTCTTCCAAGGCCCCAGATTAAACGGTTCGGAACCTTAGCTTCTCTGCCTAACTACTGGTCTGCCAAGATTTAAACAGTTTGGACAGACTTCTTTACCTATTCTATAACAAAAAATTGAAACATGGCATGATCCAGATTAGATTGTTGGACCATCCACCAAAATTTAATAACATGAAGGCATTTACACACCTTGCCTTTTCTTGGAAATATGGGATCTTTGTATCAGCAAAGCAGAGCATATTTGGCTTTTGAATTTGCCAATCATGAAATATGAAACCTATTGGTATAGGTATCCAACACATACTGCCATGGTATTCCCAGCAGCATGTGACACACGTCCATTGGCATAATATCATAGATAATTTTGTCTTTGTACCTGCCAATGTGAAATTCAACCTCACACTGTTCATCAACCAAGAGCTGGTGACCTTTCTGCAGCCACGACACCTTGTAAGGGGTGGGGTGCTTAAGCTGATTCAAACCCAACTTCTCCACCATCTCGGTGGCAACCAAATTATTTGTACTTCTGCTGTCAATGATCAATTTGTAGCACATTCCGTGTGATTTGCAAATTGTCTGGAATAGTGCTTTCCGTTGGTTTTGTTTCATTGTTTCTTTGGCTGATTTCAGCAATACTTTGTTTAGAACTAAGGTCTCCCCCATTTCCACTACAATTTCTGCTTCTTGGGGCAGTGCCTCAACTTTCTCAGGTTGTGCAACAAACATTCCTCTCTGGCCAACTTGTTCTACTTCAGGGCATTCAAACGATCTGTGCCCCCAGTTGTGGCACCTGTAGCACTGATAATTGGCTCCTCTACCTCAGCCATTCCCCCTTCCTCGCTGATATGACCTGCCACCTCTAGTGTTGTCTCCTTTTTGTGCTATTCCTAAAGCCTTGGAGCTGCTACCCTCTTCGCTATTACTGGCGGTTCATCCTCTGCCATAGGACTGTCATCATCCTCTGCCGGTTCGCCATCCTCTCCTAGAATTTTGTTTTCTAGTAATCTTTTCCTCAGCCTTCACAAATACTGATAGGCTTCTTCTATATTTCTCATGGAAATAATGCTTATTTCATCCAGTATTTCCAGTCTCAAACTGTTTACGTATCTTGCTGTCTTCTCCGGAGTGTCATCGGTATAACCAGCTCTCAAGTTCACTCACTAGAATTCTTCTGTATACTCCCTTACTGTCATCCCTTTTTGTCTTAAATTCTGCACTTGTGAGTAAAGTGCAACCTGGTAATCCTTAGGCAGAAATCTGCCTTTCAGCTTAGCCACCATCCCTGACCACTTCTTTATCGGTAACTTGTTCATCCTCCTTCTCTCTTCTTGAAAACTGTCCCACCACAGGGCTACGTGTCCCTTCAATTTTGTCACAGCAAACTTGACTCTCTCGTCCTCGCTGACCTCTTTACTTTCAAAATACTTGTCCAACTCGCTTACCCAGTCCAACAGAACTTCTGTGGATAAGCTGCCATCGTATTTAGGAATCTCCAGTTTGGGCTTGCTACTAGCCAACAAAACTGACCTCAACAACCTCATCTCTAGTCCTTCCTCATTTGATCCATCTGTTGTAACTCTGGCTTCTTCCTCACTTTCATCTCCTATTTCTGGATCCCTTCTTCTTCTTGCTTCCACTGCCTCTAAACGAGCAGTAAGGATCCTTATTTCTTCGCTCAGTCCTTCATCTGTTGTTCTATGCACACCTCTCCCACGTCCTCGTCTTCCAAATTCCATATCCTGACTCTTTCAATTTGCTACTCTGATACCACTTGATGGGTCCAGCTCCCTTGTCACACTTACCAACGTTAATAAAATGACTATGAATAGAATTAATGATGAACAATTTGATTACATGTGATATTATTTCATTTTGCGGTTGATTGCAATGATTTTATAGTTGATTTGGATTCCGCACTTAATGTTTTGTACCCCAGATAATGGCTATTGGACAAGTTTCCACTCCTCGGAATTGTCACTCCCGCTTTGGTATGAGGGTCTCAAACCCTATCTCCCGGTCATTTTTTTCGTGAACTGTTGAGGTTTGAGGTTCTGCAATATGGTTATTCTGCGCAGGTTTCTCTGTATAATGTTATGCTGCCTCTGGTACTCTGGCTCGGCTCTTGACCTGGAAACTTGTCGGCTTCTCCATCTGGTGATGAACTCTTGTTTGAGCTTGGTTATTCCGTTATTTGTTTCTCTATCAGGTGCTTAATATTTCTGTCGAGTTATGGATTATAGTTTGTTTGTTGGAATCTGGAACTTCTCTGTGTAAAAGTTAATACTGGTTATTTAGCTGGACTGTGCGACTCCTTTTGTCTTGAATCCTTCTATGCGAGTGTTCACTGAATTCTCTAGTTACATTCCTCTGTTTCGTGGACAGGTTGCAGTCTCAGGGTCTTCGCTTCGGTTTCTTCTGCAATGTCAAGGTAAATTCTTGTTCCCTACTATCATTTCTTTCTCATTTTCATGCTGTTTAACTGACACACTTGCTCCTTCATGAGCAGAGTGACCCTAGGTGACTACAATGTAAGTGCCCTGTCTCTATAAGGTAAGTTTGAACCCTGGTCTAATTATTTTCTTTCGGTCTCTTCTTTATCTATCACAGTATGCTCACAAATTTTGGTTGATGTCTATCGTTGCAGGTATGTTCATCCTAAATGGTTTTGGTCTTGGCTTCTCAGTGTGCTTGCTAGACCCAGGTAGGGTCGTCCTTTATTATTCTTATCACTTGTGTTCTACTCTTCATAGGCTAGGGTTACAGTGCTTTGTTGTGATGGTTTGAGTCCACCGACATTATGTATTTGTAGGCTGTTAGACTTACACTATTCCTCTTGTGGGTAGTTGCTGTAGGGTTTGATTTGTAGTTAGGGTTTCTAAACCCGTATGCTATGATACCCCATCGAACCTTGTACAACGTTATTGCATGGACTATGTGTATATTTAAACGAGATTTTGTGACTATATATATTTGAACAGAGGGTTCTGTGCTTATTTTATAAATGAAGCAGAAAGGGTTTATTCTTCAAAAGTACCTTTATGATTTGTCTGTCCTTACTGTTAAAAAATGCTTCCGTCTTGTCTCTACCTTTGATGCTCAAATTATATATAAATGTCAGGATTCCTCTACACTCTTTTGGTTGACAAATTCAAGAATTGTATGCCTTCGTTTCTACAATGTACTCTTTTGTTATGTCGGTGAGCTTGCTTTGATTTATGGGCCTGCTTGAATCAACACAAATAGAAACATATACACGTACATGCTTGTGGAATAAAAACAGAGAATGTGCTTTCACTCTTTCAGGCAATTTAATAGAAAGATAGATAGACAGTTACAAGATATTGAAAAATAGTCTGTGTTCTCAGAGATTTTTTTATTAGATTTCTCTCTCTCTCCAAAAAGTCGAACCCCTTATAATCGTATTTTGTTCCGTTTCAATAATTGTCTGGAAACTGTTTTCTCCTAACTGTTGTTGGTTACATTCTGTTGGTTACATTTTTTAGTTCCAAAAACTGTTTATTGTCCTACATTACCATCTTGTAAAAGTTGACATGAAAATAAAAAAAATAATTACTTGCAACAGTTTAACTAATTAGTCCTCTACCTTCCTAAATATTGTCCTTTACTAAATTAAAACAACATAAAAAAAACAACTACAGTGTTCACTTAGCAATTTCCTTCTTAGTCTTCTTAGAGACCAAACAACCTTCTGTCATGATGACCCATCAGCTAGATGCTCTTGCATCAGGTAGTTATTGTTGTAGATGTGCCCCTACTACTGAATTACCTTTTGTAGAAGTAGTGGCTATAGGAATAACGACTTAAATGTTGAGTTGCTACTCTTTTTCTTTTAGGAGTGATTCTATATCAGCTTCCATTTTTTGAATTTGAACATTTTCTTCAACTATCAATTTGAACATGTTTTCTTTATCCCTTTTTGGCTGACCAATTTCTTTTCCTTGTGGACGTTCAGTAGTAGGAAGCTTTAGTTTCTTCGTCAATGCTTTAATGCCAGCATTATTATTTTTATCATTTCTTCTTTCTCTTTAATATTACTAGGATCATATCCTAGCTTGATCAATATATATTCAAGAGCTTTGATTATGATATCTTTGGCCAAGGATGACATTTTCTCCATCTTCAATTGTGAATGAATATTGTTAAGGTAAGGTTGCAGTCTAGAAGTTTCCATTGCACAAATTATCAATGTGGAATATATCATTTCACCAACCTTCTTATGCAGGTAAATATAATCAATGGCATGAACTTTCTTGATATCAAAATAAAAAATGGAGGTTTTGTAATCTTTTGCACCCTTAGGGACTAGAATTTTTGGTTCTAAGAAAGCCAATTGAAACTGTCCCTTCCCAGTATCAAGTGCAGATAGAAGTTTTTTTTTTTGTAGTGCAATACAACTTCCCAAATTCTGAATAAGTGGTGGCCTTCAATGCTTCGTTCTTCCTTTTAATCTTTCTATATCTAGTAAAAATATTTTGTTGTGTAGTATGATGGGAAACAAAGGATATAGGAGAGTCTATAATTTCTTGAACTTGTGGAAGAGAAGTGGTGGGAAATCCTGACATCACCACTGTGGTTTTCTCCTGTGAACTTTTGTCTTCTGAAGACTCTTGATTGGTGTTTGTCTTCTTTCTCATTTTGAAAATTGTAAAACCTATAGCTTGATTTTTTGAGTCTTTAGGAGACAACCTTTCTCTTGGTATTTTAGTTTCTTTTTCTTGTGGATATGGATTTTATGAAGATGTTTGACTAATAATGTTTTCTTCAGATTCCTATAATGTATTCTCTTCCCACTCTTCTTGATTTTCATACTGCTCTATCTATGTCCTGGTTGTATGTACAAATGGAGTTGTTTTCTGCTCGACTCTCAACTTCGAAATAATCCCCAAGGAATCATAGAACCAGGGAAAGCTCAATTTGAATTTCATTTGCTTTAATAACATATCTTCTTCCTTTGCTACTGCCCTGGTATTAAAAATGAAAGGGAAAATGTGCGCTTTTAATTTGAATTGGGCTTTCTATTTCCTGCATACAAAATGTAGGTCCTCCATGTTCATAATTTGCCCGATGTATTCCAAGTAACAGGTTCTAATTGGTAAAAACAATGTTAACATGTAGGGAGGAAGTTCACACCCGTATATTCTTATTTATGTGTAATTGTAGTAGAGGTAACATTTTCCAATTTTGGCTTGTTTTGTGAGGTGGAGAATTCTTACAATTTAAGTTAAAATCCTTGGTATAACATCATTGCTGAGAGGACATAATGACATATGCAGGAATATATTTACATAATCACATAAGGAAAATCCTTCTGTGTTTTTTCTTACCAAGGAAGTCTAGTGAATGACTAAATGAGGCTTCCCTTGTGCATCTAATTTATACAATGGAAACTTGAACTTGTCTTCTTGGAGAAAGAAAAGTAAATACACCAAGACTGGTTGATGTTTGAAAGCACCTTCAGTTGAAAATTTCAAAAATTGATCATGAATACTATCTGCTAAAAATTGGTTGTAGTTGAAAATTAATAAGTGTTTATTACCCACACAGAACACTGATATAACTTTTAATATCACTTTATCGCCCCACTGATCAATAGGGTAACCTCACATACATACGACCATAGAGATGACTTGCCTAGACATTTCTGGAAAAATTGAAGTGAATAAGGTGTGGATTGGTCGTAGGCAACTTAGAATTCTCTGGTAAAAATGACTAAAAGATTAGGGCTCGCTGAGGAAATGTGAGATTTTGGTAAATCTTGATGAGAGAATCAATAGAAAATAGCTGCAGAAGGGGTGAAGTATTTACTTGAATTGCTTCACCTATAGACTCAGGATTAATAGGAAATAAGACTTCATTATTTTGGACAATTACATCCCTCTAACTAGGAAGACATCTCAAATGTCACCAGATAACAAATTCAGGGAAGTTATGGGTTTAGGGAGAAACTAATTGAGGAAGGAAAGACTCCCAAATGCTCAATTCATCACTAACATCAAGAAACTTCTGGTTTTCACAATTGTGGAGTTTTAGAGGTTGAACTCGCATTGGGATTCTGAGATTTTATACTATGTATCTACTAAGGGAAGCTCATCTAGCTTAACTACAGAAGGTAATATAGGTATATCTACCACTAAATTTGATTGCCTCTTGATGAAGGCATTGTAAAATAGGAATTTGCAAGCTGAAGTTGCTAATAATACTAGAGAATTGTTTATTACTGGTGTATGAAAATCAACCGCTATGCAATTGGTAGAATTCAGAGTTTGAACTAGTGATTCTGGAGCTGGAATGGCGAAAGGAAATGAGAAGAGGGATGTGTGTATTTTTAAGGGAGGGAATTCGAGCGGTTGTAGAAGTTATAACCATTTTAGGAGCGTCCAATTAAATAATTAAACTTTGGCATGAAAATTTAATGTATAAACGGGTATATGAATATTTGATGGGAGCAATTAAATGTTTAATGATTAACTTGTGAGGGTGAATAGGGAGAGGACATGTGGTGAAGGGTGACTGGGCGTGGGAGCGAAGAGGGAGTAAAAAGCGGTTTTTGGAGGGTTGGTGGGCAGTTAGCAATTTTGGAGAGGGGGACTCCGAACTCACTAAGGATCTACCACGTATCTTCAGGTGGTAATCTCAATACAAGTTTTCAGACCCACCCCTCCTCCCCCATTAAACTTAGACGGTGCGGGGGGTCCCGAACTCATTCCCTGTTGTTGATGTGGGGAGGGAGGATCTAATTTGTAGGTTTCCAATCGTCCTTCATTGTTAAATGAAAAAATGTTAGATCAACTGTTTATTTGCAAATTAAGCCATAATGTTTTTTAAAATATGCAAGAAATTAAATAATAATATAGAGGTTGCTTATTATATATATATATATATATTATTATATATATATATATATTATATATATATATTATTATATTATATATATATATATATAATATATATATATATATATATATATTATCCCCTCATTCTCTTTCTTTTGATAGATTTTCTTCTTTTCTCTTTGTCATTTTCTTTTCTTTCTTTTATGTATATGTTTTTTTTTTTATTTTTTTTTATTTTCCTTTTCCTAAAAACAAAATAAAAAATACTATGGTAAAAATAAGTTACAACACTAGCTCCATATGGGGATTGCTTCCCCTTGCGGGATGGAGATAACATGTAGATCCATATGCCTTCTCCTTGGGCTATGGATACTTTGCTGAGAAAATCACACTTTGACAGTGAAATTTAAAGAAAACCAGAAATTTGCAATGAAGATGGTTGCAAGCATCTAATATTGAATGTAGTGTTTGAGGTAATATCTATTGAGCGACAATGAAGAATGTTGTCCTTCCAGGTTGCATAGGATGAGAGTGTTGTTACCCTTTACTTCTGCAATGTTGAATCGTCCAAACAACAAATTATCAATTTTTCCATGCTTACCTCTATCTTCTCTTCTATTATCCCATCATAAGAATAGATCACCTTGTCTAAAATATCCTTCTCTAGTATTTTTTTCAAATAAGATCTTCATTTTGTTTTAATATTGACAAAGTTTGTGTTGAAATTCATCTTTGTCTTGGTTTAACTCAATGATTTGATTGATTCTACTTGAAAATAATCTGCTTTCTCATATGATTCGTGCACAAATTTGGCTACTGGAAATGCTAGTTGTGTAGGAAAAATTTCTTCAGTTCTATATACAAGTTGGAAAGGGGAATTTCAAGTAGATCTTTTGGGTGATACTTTGTTTTCCCAAACTTCATATTTGATTTACTATCCCAACTTCTTTTGTGATCTGCCAATACTTTATTTATTACCTTGACCAGACTCTTATTTCATAATTATGCTAACCCATTACCTTATGGGTAATATGGTGTAGAATGATGCAATGTCATTTGATATTTCTGACAAAAATCTATCATTTTGATGTTGTTGAAAGCTTGTGCATTGTCTATAACTATTTTCTATGGGCAACCAAATATAGACAATATATTTTCTTCAATGAATTTGATGACCACTATATATGTTGCATTCTTAACTGGGATTTCTTCTACTCACTTGGTTAAGTAATCAGTGGCAGTGAATATCCATCTATGTTGGTTTCTAGAAGATGGAATTGTTTCACCTATAAAATCTAATCCCCATAGTGAAAATGGAACTTCAATTAAAACTAGGACAAGGAGAAGTGTTGCTACCCTTTCTTTTCTAGCAAATATTTGAAATAGGATACAACTCCCTACCTTTGCTCCAACTTTTGTAAATAATTTGGGCCAACAAAAACCTTCTCTCATAATTTTATATGCAGTTGCCTTCCAAGCATTATTTACTCAACAAATTCCTTCATGGAATTTTTTAATGACTCCTTTGGTTTCACTTTCAGTTAGGCATAATAAAAGGATAGTCAAAAGATTCTTCAAAAACAAATTGGAATTTATGATACAATATTTCTCAGCCTTGAGTCTAAGAGATCTAGATTGATTCCTGGTAAATTTTGGTGGGTACTTCAAATATTGAAGAAAAATCACTGTCACTATACCAATCTGAAAGTAAAAATTTGTCATAAATATGTAGAGGCAGAGAAATAGGGTCTGAAAGGGAAGAAGGTTCTATTGGATTCTTCTCTGCTAACATTTGACAAGGTTCTTGTGGATTCTCCTCATTTGAGATATGAGAAGGTACTTGTGGATTCTTCTCTATTGATATTTGAGAAGGTTCTTGTGGATTCTTCTCATTTGAGATCTGAGAAGGTTCTTATGGATTCTTTTCTATTGATATTTTAGAAGGTTCTTATGGATTCTTCTTAGTTGAGATATACAAATTGGTTTTGATAGAAAGTATATTACAATTTGATTGACCCAAAATTTTGGCTAAACCTTATTCTTTTACCAATTTTGTAGGTTTGATATCCAGATAAAATTCAAGTATCTTGGTTATCCACCTTCTCCTCTTTCCACATGTATCAAGTTTTGTTAAAACAATTTTGATTGCATTATTGGGGACATAAGAAATAACATGAGAATGAAATACATAGGTTCTGAATGATTTTAGGGATTGGACAAGGGCATAGGCTTGCTTGTCTATGATGTCATATCTCAACTTAGCATCTCTCATTACTCTGCTAAAAAAGGAAATTGGCTACTCATATCCATCATATTTTTTTTGTAGTAAAACAACAACTAAGGTGGTGTCAGAGGAAAAGCAAAATATACTGAAGGGTTTTAAGTAGTCTAGACTAGCTAGTACTAGGGCTTCTAAAATGGTTTTCTGGATCCATGAAAAAAATATCTAACCCGTACTGTCAATTTGACTTCATGATCCTTCTTAAGCATGTTAGTAATATATTTGACAATCTTATCATAATTAGGTATAAATCTTCTTAAGGAAATTATTTTTCCTAAAAATTCTTTAATTTCCTTTTTGTTTCTAGGTAAACTGATCACCTGAATTACTGAGACTCTTTTTGGATTAATTACAACTCCTTCCTTCAAAATTATATGTCCCAACATATTTCCTTCTTTCATGGCAAAAAGTGACTTTTTGGGATTAAGAGAAATCCCATATTTCCTGCATCTTTCAAAAAAAATTCTCAAGTGCTTCAAGTGTTTCTTATCAGAATTAGAAAATACAGTTAAATCATCAAGATAAATGACAATGAATTTATTGATCTTACGAACAAATGCAAGATCAATTTCTCTTTGAAATGTTGATCCTGTGTTAATCAAACCAAATGGCATTATGGCATACATGAATGTACCCCAAGGAGTTGTAAATGAATTCTTTTCCCTATCTTTTGCACTAATTAGCATCGGGTTATATCCAATAAAGCCATCTAACATTGAAATTCTATTTGAACCTAAAAATCTCTGAAGTAGTTAATCCATCTTTGGTAATGGATAATTATCTTTTAAAGACAATATGTTCAGATTCCTAAAGTCAACACACAATCTTATTTCACCATTTTTCTTCCTAACAGGTACTAGGTTTGCTTTCCATTCAGATTATCTTAAGGGAACAATGATTTTTGCATCCAATAATTTTTTAATTTCTTTCTCAATGATTGGAGGTAAGTCTAGGCTTATTCTTCTTAATTTCTGCTGAAATAGTTTAGCTTCCGGTTTGAGAGGAATTTTATGCTCTGTAATGGTTGTGTCGTAGGTTTTCAATTCTTCATATGACCATGCAAATACATCTTTATGGTTTTTAAAAATATTGATATAATTGTCTTTGATTTATTGAGGCAATAATGTTGAGATTTTAACATTTCCAATTTCATTAGATGTACCAATATTACAGCCTTGAAAATTTTCTTCTTGTGAATGTATGAATGAAGTTTTAGACACATCGTTATGACCAAATATTTTTTCAAGGGTAACTAATCCCTTTGGAATGTAATTATTGGACAACTAAATGATATCATGTTCGACAATTTTATGTTCTAAATGTGAATTATGATTATGTTCATTAGATTTGATTTCATTGATGTATTCTTCTTCCACATGTAAAGCAAAAAATTCATTTATTGCTTGTAAGAAAATTTTTAACTCTTCATCATCTTCAAAAACCTTCTAGTGTTTGAGATTATTAGGGAAGGCATGTATTTTACGTGTATCTGATAATGCAATTGTAAAGGATCAACAATTTTAAAACAAGTCGTAGAAATTGCTAGAGCATCAACGTGAATATTTTCTTCTCTTGGGATTGATGTGATATTAAATGCTTGAAATTAATTATATACACAGTCCCAAACTTCGTTCCTATAAGCTCTCAGCCTAGGATGCTTAGCTTGACAGAGGTTTCTGATTTGTTTGACAATTAACTTAGAATCACCAAATATAGCTAAGTTTCAACTTTCAAACTTTTGCTAACTCCAATCCTAAAATTAGGGCTTCATATTCTGCCACATTATTTGTGACCTCAAAATATAATTTAAATTATTGGGTTGTATTTTTCTTATCAGGAGCGATAAGCATAATTCCTACCCCTGCTACATCTTTGGAAAAATCCCTATCAAAATACATTTTCCAAATGTTAGTGTTTATAATTTGAGGGGTATTGACAGTTTCTTGAATAGTAATTTGAGGATTTGGAAGTCCATTAGCAGTTAATGTAAAGCTTCCAAAATCTTGGTCAATTCCATAAATAAGATGACTATTTGCTTGATTTTCTTTACAATTTGTATTAATTAATCTAACTTCTTTTTATAATCTTAAACGTTCACCTCCATGAACTAGGACTGTAGCATAAGACATGTCCATTTGAAGACTTCCCCCTAACTTGGCACAACAAGATCTGGATAGTAACATTTCAAATTTTGGGGGAATGTTTATAAAAATAATGTCTAAGACTATACTCTTGACAAGGATGTGAGCAAGTGTTACCACAAAATCCTTAATTAATCCAAAATAGGGTAATTTCTTAGAGTCGAAAGTATATAGGCCATGGAATGGTCTAGATTTGCAGTTGAATTTGATCCATCACTACTTTAGGAATTAGATTGTGGGAAGCACTAGAACCCAACATGCAATTATATAAAAGTTAGTCATAAATTTTCAAGGTGACATAGAAGGGAGGTACGGTTTCACCAATCATATTTGAACTAGGACCAAAAACAACTTGAGATTTTTCATCCTGTAAACTAATGGCATCACCCTCTACATCAATATTTGAAGATTGAATCCATTTAGAAACTTGACGTTAATAACATGGATTTTTAGAGAGTTCAGGTAATGGGATTGGAATTTTAACTCTTTTACAACATTAAAGACAGTTGCAACAATTTTTCCAGCAATATTCTATTCTTGTATATGATTTTGTGGTTGAATTAATGGGGTTTTTGTTTAAGCTGATTTTACTTGAGGTTCATCAAAGGTAACCTTTTTGGCATCTACCAGGTCTTGGTCTTGGTCTAAGGTCATACCTTCTATTTAATTCAACAATTAAGAATTCAAAAAAAACTTGATAGTTAGAAATTTGAGAACTTTCTTGATTTTGAATTAAATACCGATCTTGAGTAATTGGGATAATAACATTTCGTGATGAAGGGTCTTCAAAAAAATTGATATCATTTTTATTGACAGTAACATTTCTTCAGGATATTGATCATTAATCATTAGGGGAGGTTGAATTTGTTGATTAGTGTTTGGCCTTTCCAAAATTTAAGGTTGAAAAGGTGTTCTATATTGAACATGTGGTCTATTCGCAACTTGTTGTTTTGGTCTAGGTTGAGTTTCCATTCTAGATATTCTGTTAGAGAGATTTTTAAGTAGAGAGGCTATTTCATCAATTTTATGGTCTTCATATTTAGCCTTTGATGAGGTAACTTCTTCTCTAGATTTCATCCTCTTTTCAACCTTTTCTACCTTAGCTTTCAGTTTAGGAGATGTTGATCTATTAGCCTTAAATTTGATTGCATTTGTTTGCATGTCTGCTAGAGTTTTGAATTTTCTTTCCCTCAGAATTACAAAAAAGTCATCTTCAAATGCTTTAGAAAATCTAACCTTAGCAATAGCTACTAGAGGTTTGCAATCGGGGGGGATTTTATTATAGAGTTTATTGATTCTCTTAATGAAATCAGCTACAAGTTCACCAATTTTTATTTTTAAGTCTTCAAATTATGTTAAGTAGTAAACAACATCCTTTTTTACTCCCCATTGTTTTTTGAGCATATTAACTAGTTCGACCCATGAATTAATTGAATTAGCTTGAAGTTGTCTGAAACATATTCTAACATTTCCTTCAAGGGATTGTACAATAAGTCTAGTGTAGAAAGCTTCATCCTAAACATTCGTATTATCAACAAAGTCTAAGAATGCAGCTAAGTGATGTCCAGCAATGGCCCAGTTTCTCCATTAAATCTAGGTAAGTGTTTTAAATACCTATTAGGAAAAGGATGGAGTTGGGATGCAGGTGGAATAACTAAGGCTGCATAACATGCTGCCACAATTGGTTGAATACCATCCATTTGATGATATGGGGTTGTCTTATTAGGAGAGACATCTTTATTATAAGAAGGAAGTGATGAAGGTTTTGGTTTCTAGAAGAAATGAGGATTAATAACTAACTTCTGAAATTCGGGGAGAACCTTTTTAGGATTCTCAAAAGCTAGAGTATTAGTATAAATACTTAATTCCTCTTAAGGTTTAGTAGAAGTAGATGGATATGTAAAAGAAGATTTAGAATCGAATGGTTTAAACTCAGAAAGGGAAATTTTAGGATCTTCTTCACTCTTAGTCAGTTCGAAATGTGAATAAGGATGTTCAAAATCATAAAGGTTATGGACTAGAAGTGTAGTTTGAAGATCTACTCCTTTAGAAAGGAGTTTTAAAACTTTTGGAAGAAGATCTGATAATTCAGCAGGTGTTGGAGTTGACTGTAAAGGGTTAGCTTGTGAATGTGCTTGAGATAGAATAGAGGAAGAAGTAGATAAAGAAGCTTCTAACCTATGCTTAATTAATGATTTTCTAAGTAATCTCTCTGGACCTGATAAAGGAGAGAAAATTTCAAGATCTGACTCGGATCTGGTATACTTGTGTGAAGCCAGATTTAACTAGTGGGGTTGCCAGGTGAAGGTCTTTATCCTACTGGTATCTTATTCACCGTTAAGAGACAAGTATAATCATTGTCCCAAGGAAAGAATGTAAATATTTGTTCACTGGCATCGTTGCTAATCTAATGTTGTCCTTTGTAGGTAGCCCTAGGATAAGGGACTATGCCAAAGCTTCTAAAATGATTTTTTGATTTTTAATGGATGACCAATGCTAAAAAATTTAAACAGATATAAACCTTAATCATTTTTGAGAAAATATAAGGGCTCATTCTTCACTCTTCACAAAATTAAAATTTGAAATGATATGAAAATAAGAAGTAAAGAAGATATATAATTCTTTAAATATTGAAACTGAACAGCTAATTCCTTATATATATCAGTTGCGTATAGAAATTTTATATAGCCAAAGAGTACATGTATAAGAGATGACAGAAGGCATCAATTTATTGATTTAGAGGAATTAACTGAAACAAATAGTTTCGGTTAATTAATTTTTTTAACTAATGAGAAATTTGCAGGAGCTTTTAGATAGATTGATATTCCATCTAATATTACCTAGAATTTTGTGCTACCTTAAACATGTGCAGAGAAGGTATAAAATGATAACATAAATGTTATGTACCTAGGGGGGGTAATATGGGGTACCGAGGGAGGTACCCAAGGTAATAATGTAATAATGGGATGGGCCATAGTAATAAATAAGGTGGTTAACCCATGTCATGTAAGGGACCACAAGTAGTTAATAATAATGTAATGGGCCTATGGTATTAGTTGATGGTATGAGTAAACCATGGTATTGATGCATGGTATTGTATGTATGAGGCCTATATAGAGGCTAGAGACTCCACATGGAGAGACATGAAGAGAAAAAGTCTTGTATGAACATGCATATGGCTTGTGAAGTGTTCTCCTTCCTTAAGGAGGGAATGTATGGTGTCGCCCTACC
>APFE031394113.1:0-24205 GCA_000404065.3 Pinus taeda | reverse complement strand
TACTCTCCCACTTTAAGGAACTTCGTCCCGAAGTTATGTTGAATTATGTATTTTTTATTATTTATTATTTATTATTTACTTCATGTTGCCAACACCCTCTGCTGAACTAGTATAACCAGCAGGCACCGAAAGTCCACAACACCCCGGGAAATCTCAAGGAATATCTGTCCTTTTTCCCACTTTCGGCACCAGGTTAAGCCTGACCCGGTCTGTATCCTAGTCCAAGGTTGGCCCCAAGGCTTGCGCTTGACTCAGACCTCATCTGCCCCAAGGCAGGCATCCGGGCCAGTACTCAATGACCCCGGACATCTCGCAAGGCTGACCCACTCCCTCCACAACTACTAAGGTGCACAGCTGCAGGCATCAAAGTCCTTTACATCCCTTCCAGACTTCAGCATCCCAATCCAATAACAGGCACCTAGCCTGGAACATCAGGCACTTGGCCTCTTCAAGATGGTCCCATAGCTCTTTTAGAGCTATCCATCAAGAGCTATACACAAGACAAAGGAACCACTGGCATATGTAGTGTTGATTGAGTTTGTCCCCAGCCCATAATACCATATGGTGTTACTTATACCATATGGTTTACTTATTCTCTCTCATGTGTATGGGCTCACACGAGATCATCGAATAAACCGGCCCTTTCGGCCCATTTGTGGAGTCCTGTGAATCATCACACCTCAACATGCAACCAATGCATTAGCTATACTATCATACTATCATAGAAAATAATCCACATGCCAAGTCTTGAATGTCATCATGAGAACATTCATCATTGTTGATCGCAAAAAAAATAACGAACTGCATGCTCATGCATGTCATAAATTTGTATGCAACTATCACATGCTTCACCTCATGAGATACCATCATAAGTTATAACATCAACATATTTGCATCAAAGATATATCATGACTTTCGTAATAAATGAAACACATGTCAGTATCTTATCATAATATCATGATCTCTATGAATATCATACCCATTATGAGCATTCAACATCGTTATATAATAACAGATAAATAAAGAAGCATCACATATACCCTCATACCATCACATCATGAAACATCATTAATATGATAACCATCTCAATACTTATCAAATATAGAACAACAATGCACTTTAAGCATTATTTTCATGAACTGATTTCATTTAACAATGAATACTAACTACGAATTAAGATTATTCAACATCCCTCTAAGACCTATGTTATCTCATGAATACTATTATTGTCATGTTTTCATCAAGATACCAATTGCTTTCCAATTTTCACTTCTTTCAACTAGGAAGTTGACAATTCATTAAGTACATCGTGAGTCTCATGAGCTTTGAAATTTAATCTCTCGTCATATTTTCTTCCCTTATCAATTTATGTGTAGTCCTTCTCCAGGTTTCATTATATAATTCTTTTTCCTAGGCTTCATGTTTCGTGTTTAATATTAGTCTACATAGTCTATATCATTTTCCAATAATTAATCATCATTTTCGTCCTAGTTTATCACTTGACATTCTCTTCAATTCAACTTCCAATTTAGATACTTTTAAATCTTCCAATTTTGCATCTACTTGCAAAGTTATCCAATTCTTATCATACACTTATTCATGTAGTTATTACTTCTATAACCCAATTTTACCATAATTTCATTATCGCCTTTATTATTTTTTTTTTTTTTGTATGCTATAGGGAGCATAAAAAAATGTCATCATTCCTTGGCTTCTTCTTAACATATGGAATTTCTTAATGATATGAATTGCTTATTATAACTTTTTGATCTAACCACTAGGATGCCTACAAACTCTAGCAAAGGATATTGAAAGAATTGTTTACAACTTTTGACCAATACAAAAAAATAGATGCAACCATAACTATCATTATACACAAATTGGACAAGAAAATAATCTTCACTAAGTCAAGAACTTGCATCAATTACAAGCTTAAACCACATTTCACCAATTTCATTATTAATGATTCTTATGAGATTTATGTATAACTTGATCTTTTTTTTTTTTTTTGTTTTTACCATATCCATATAAAGTGTATTCAGATTCTGAAATAATACTTATTTGTAACCATATTGAATATCGTAATTTCACTACTAACATTATGGAATTTTGACAAAATATTAAAAACAAAATGCATGATTGGATTTTAAAACGAATCATTCAAAAATCATTTAGTTTAGAAAATATGGCTACTATTAAATTCCCTAACATTAAATATATATATACAATATAAACCATAATTAAAATATTATAATATCTTATTAACTTATAATTCAAGTTCACCATATATATCTATAAAGTTATATATTGAATAAATCAGCGTTCTCAAAGGAGAATCAAAATAATAAGAGCCCTCTTATCATTGTTGCCGCTAACAAGCGTATGGTCGTTGTATAGTTTAAGGAATACCTTCATACTCATACTCCTATTTTTATACATTCTAATTCATTAGCGTCATTTTAAACACCTAATTTGGAATATGAACAGTGTGCAGAAATTGCAGATTTGACATTATAGGTTGGTTTAAAAAATTAATAAATCAAATTTAAAGGAATAAAAATGTAATCTCGCTCAGGCAGAATTTGAGTTTGCAAATTCCAACCGATTAAAATTTAAGAAAAATGGCTAAATCAATTAAATCAAGAAAAAATAAATAAAAATCAAGAAAAATCTAAACAGATTAGTTAAAAATCAGTATGCACGATGAACAAATTGCTACAGCACTGCAAAGATAATGTAGGAATTAATAAAGTAACATAAATTCGGAGTAATTCCTTCAAAAATTTTCTTTCAATCTGTTGTGTTAGGAAAGAATAATAATTTATTCAATAGATAGAGAGAAAGTATTACCCATACCTAAAATGAGATTTGAATGGCGTATATATGGTTTTCCTGGTTTCTAATAACTAAACACCATAGTTGTAACCCTACAAACCACTCACAATCAAACCCTTAAACAATCTGCAACCTTCAATTATGCAAACTCCAATACCACAGCCTTACTCTGGTTATCCCCATACAGGCAGACAGTTTAGTAGCAAGCAATGAGAAAATCATCAACAACTGTCTATGATAAGAATCCAACCGTAAATGGTTAGCATGTCAACAATCATACTAATGCACACAGAGACGCCATGATCGATCAGTTGCACCACTTCTATTATAGGTATAAAAAGCTACAAAAAGAGGTTGAGATGAAAGCATTACAAAGAAAATGTCGATAGGGTAATCCACATGCAGCAGATCCAGAATCACCAAAATGCAAACCAACTGAATATACATCGGCCTAAACCCTCAAGATCCAATCTCAGAGCAAATCAATTCACCATTACGACACATGGCCAGTAGACATTATATTTTGTAAATACTTGAATTAATATTCACTGCAATTCTCGACCAAAATTACACACACATTGTTTGCAAACCCACAGAAACCCTTACAAGGAACGTCTTGCACCTGGCATTTTTGGATTACAAGGACAAAACAAAAGCCATGTCTACCACTAAAGTGAACATTCAAGAGAACTTCGCAAAAACTGTATAGCTCAAGCAAGGAAAAACATAAATTCAACGAATGTAAAAAGGAAAATTGAAGGTTAGAAAGCCAATTTTGTCGTCTGTTGAAAAATCACAATCATACACATGCTATGAATGCCGATACTAACTTACAATTACAAGATTATTGCCGCTCAAATTCTTTCTTTTTGCAGTGAATTTTGTATTGTTATTCTAAAAATTATCGGTCCGCAGTGAATTTCTAACAAAAAGGATGAGGCAGCTGTGATATATATATTTGTTTTCACATGAATATATATGTTTCCTTACTTCAGGGTCTATTTTCAATTTGTTAGAGACCATTATTTTGAAAAGGCATGACTATTAATTTACAGAAGAAAATTCTAAACCATTCAACTAAAACTTTTAAAACTCTCATCTATTCAAAATAAATTATATATATATACAACCTCTCTATGACAATGCAACCCTATTCTAAAGACATTAAGATATTTTAAGTTTCCATGAAATAGAACACTTTTGCCTCAAAATCCCAAAAGACGACTGAAAATTTCATGGTAGGTTTCTTCCTAATATAATGACCAATATAATTGAACAAGTTCGATTCTTTCATGCAATTATGGTTTCAACTTCGAAACATATCTCTTTCGCGATGGCTGTGTCCGATGACAAAATAAAATTCTAAAATATTTAATAAATGTTGTAGAAACGTAATCAAGAATGATTAGATGGAATATGATCAGCACAAATTCATTCAAATATGATGAGGAAATGTTATGACCAAGATGAGTTTCCACAGTACTCACCATTTCAGCACGGGAGCGCACGCGAGTTTCTACAGTACTCACCATTTCAGCACAACAGCTATCTTAAAAACGTTGCAGATTTTTTCACAGGTATCCACAAGCAGCAACCATGAGTATCATGAAGTTTTGCAGAGAGAATTGTATCCAAAGGAAGACAGAGAAAACAAGATTCTGCTCGTTGTTATTTTTAATTTTGTTCTTTACTCTCAGAGCCTTTCTAATCCCATGGAAATAGTCGAGGAACCGAATTCCTTAGCTCTTCCTTATTTATCAGATCTAACACTTCTATGTTGGCAAATCATTATTTTCTATTTCTACCCGATTCACACCATGCAGTCTTCTCCTCTCCGAATTTGATTGAAATTGCCAGGAAATCGAAGCCCTGCCTGTTTTTTTGAAATGCCAGATCTACGGTTGTTATGGTTTGGAGGGTGTTAAATCAAAGCATAGTGTCAATGACAACCCCATAGTGAGTTCACCTTTATTTTTATTTGCATACACTCATTTTCTACCATGGTTTTCCCCTATTGCAAGGGCACATATTGTGTTCATTGTGTTGATGGTGTAGTGTCTGTTTCAAGCTTATTTCAGTGTTTTAAGCCCTAACATAGTAATATTAAATCTTAATCTTGAGTAAAACACTATATAACAAAGATTTTGCAAAAACATATTAGTTCTATTGTGGCAAACTGTGCAAGTTAAATATCCACAACATCCTCCAGATCATTTCTCATTCTGATCACATTGCCACTAAAAATTTGCTTTGCCCTGTTGAAAATTTTATAACATCTCTCTGAGCTTCAAACAGTTCCAAGATCACTTAGAAAAGTTTCAAAAAAAATCACCAGTCAAACAAATCAACCAAACTGCATTGATAGTACAAACTGCCTCTCACCTGAAGAAGGTGCACCCTGGCATCCAGCCTCTCACATGAAAGTTTGTCCTGATCCATTCATTTATATTTTATGCCATCACTACGAAACTGTAGTAGTCAATTTCCATGTTTACTGCACAGTGTGCACACGCAATTTGCCACTTTACCTTGAGGTGGTGGTTAAGGATCTCATTGTTGTGCAGTATATACAAAATCCTGCTCCTATCAATTAGTTGGGAATAAACATATAGATCTAGCTATTCATAAATACTATTTACACCCAGGTTAAAATATATATAATTCAGATTGGCAAACCACGTAGAAAATCTAGAAAACCATATTATTCTCTAGTGATTCAATGAAACACATCGAAATTACTAGGACTTTAAAGATCTCAGGGTAAAAAAAAACTCAAGAATTGATCACACAGTAAGGAAAACTTAATGCCATCTCAAAACCCGCAAGTAAGCACCTTCTAGAAGAAATATACAAAAGTCGCATTGCATTTTTGGCAAAGCTAAGCTCAGATATATTGCAACAGTATTGATGCATGTATAATGCATTGAACAATTACGTTAAATTAAAATTATGTTTTTGACCATAAAATGACAAGATAATAACTTTTCCTTTGACATGTGTATATAATACAATGGCAGTTGCTATTAGAAGCTTTTACTATATCCTCGGGTTACACAACCTTCGACCCCCACGTGTTAGTGTCCCACGAGGCTCTTGAACTTGTCAGATTATTGGAGTAAAAAATCAAAAAGAAAGGGAGTACTAACACAGGTGGCTCAATGGGTGGTCGAGGGAAAAAGAAGTCAAAGAATGCATTCAAAGGCAAGTCAAGGTAGAAGAGGTGGAAATAGACAATGGAAGTTTATCGATCAAGGATCCTCTAGAGTTGAGTAGATATAAAATTCCTCTATAGAAATAGCAAATTTTGTTGCTCCAAAGCTTCAAAAAGAACATTCGCTAAAAAAATTTCATTTCATACAGCATATTAATGAAGAAAAGTTTTCGAGATGCACGAAGTCTAGGACTCTTACTGGAAAAATTCCAAGAAGAAAAGATTTCTGAAGCCTGTTCGCTGATCGATTCTTTGTGAGAATAAATGTTCTTTTCCAGGCGAAAGGATCTTTGAAGCGGATCAGACGTAATCTCTGGTTTGGTAACACTTGCTTTGTCTTGTAACTAGACTGCTTTAATGCTTGGTAAGTCATTGTATCAAGGCCAAACCGTAATAGAATATCCTAGAAAGCAATGTTGCGTGATAAATTTGCGTGATAGTAATCTCCATGGTGCTCTTCATTTATTTATTTATTTATTTTTTAAATGGGAAGATAAATATTTTTTTTCAGGAATTTAAAGCTCTTAGATAATAAAAGAGTAAGGAAAGTTTACAAATAAGAAAAATTGAAAGCTGAAGAAAATATAAAAATAAACAAAAGCGTAACAATCTGGATTCAATCCCTACAGGGCACCAGAGGAAGAGATTTATATGGTATTTCTAATTGCAGGTCGAACCTGCTAGAAGGTTATAGAAAATATTGCAGCAGAAAATTTCCTCAAAACGGATAGATCCAACACAAACATAGAAAATCGCCTCAAAACGACCTGATTCAACACAGACAAACGAAGGTAGCCATTGATCCGTTCTTGCATGCACACGATTTGGCAATCTGTCGATAATAAAGACACGGGAGGCCATCCATCATAGATGGTTCTTTGTCTGTAAAAAAAACACTAATTCTAAGATGCACCACTCCGCGAAACGCAGAAACAAAATGCAAAAGAGGAAACCTTAAGGGATCTTTTGTGATTCCGGCAATTCTACTAGCTCCACGATCAGAGTGGTTATGTTACCATCCCAAAATCGTTGAGCATGGATTGGGCTCCAAGCAAGGAAATAACCCAATTTACTCATAGAAAATAAGATCTTTGCAAGGAAAACATTGGTTGGTGATTTAAAATAGATTTCCCAGGTCTTGATTTCAACCCCATGGACCTGTAGACGGAAGGAGTTGCGCAATTGAGGCAAAATAGAGTCACATAATAAATTAAATTAATTAGCAATTTATGAGAGACACCTTCACCGCCATAAGCAAGGAAAAAAGACCAAATAAACATTGAAACGATTCAATTTCTTTATATGATTCCTTCAATCTTCACCATAAAAAAAAAAACAACACTAAAATTGCTATCAATCAAAATCTTCACAGCAAACAAGGAAAATCACTTAATACTTCATTTGTATTCTAAGTCAAAAAGAAAAGTAATCACCAAAACTAATCAAAATATAACTATGCAGTAAGTATGCATTGAATAAAGAAATTTACAGCATTGTGAGGGTTTGTAAAAATTATGCGGCCTCCTGGAAGTAATCAACCTGTAACTTTAAAACAAGTCAAGTTAAAAATTCCAACAAAATAAATTTTTCGGATTCCCATAGGCCCTAAGGGTTAAACCTACTCTGATACCATATGTAATAGTACAAAGTAAACTAAAATTAATGTCTTAATGAAAAACAATTACTTACAAATGAGCTTACCTATATTACCTGTAATTGCAGTCTCCCAAATGATCACAAGATTTTGGGAATGACTCTCCTCCCAACCATAGGCTCAATTGTGCAGGATTCTGCTACAACTGGCCACCCCCGAGCCCTCAATCAACGAATACTGCCAATGCTCCTAAGTCTTAGTATACCATTCTCCCAAGAGAATGAAAGATAGAATCTCGGAATGATAGAATGCAAGAATGCCTCTCATCTTCCTCACCATCTATTAAATAGAACAAACATTGGGAGGGGAGCCACATGCACACACTCCATGTGTCTACACACAACTTTGATTTTTCTAGCTTTCTTGTTTCATTTCTTTACTTTTCTTTTGATTTTTAGCTTTCTTGTTTTATTTTCTTCTTTTTAATAGCTTTACTGATTTTTTTATTGTTTTTATTGTTTTATTTCTATTTATTCTTATTTAGAGTTTTAGTATTTTTATTTTTATTATTTATTATTAAGTTATTTATTATTTATATTATTATTACGTATTTTGTATTATTTATTATTTAATATTGATTATTAAGGGGAGGATATTACATCAGGTGTGGCATGGAATGAGGCCCCCGGATCTACCACCCAGGAATCAGTAATATTTTTGAAAGAAAGAATCAAAGCATCTTGTAACACCTCACTTGTCACATTTTCTTTATGATTGTTTTCTTGTTGTGCATCTCCTTTTCCCTTCTGAGATCTACAGTCTTTCTTTAGGTGTCCTTTCTTTCCACATTTCCAGCACACTATCCCCGATCTAGACTTGGATCTGCCTTTCCTTGATTTACTGCGATATCCTGAGCTCATTCCTCTTTCCATTTTTCTTCCCCTAGACTCTGCACTCAAAGCATTACCCAATGTCTCACCGGAGCTTTTCCTTCACATTTCCTCACTTAGGATAGCATCGACAACATCATCAAACTTTAAAGTACTAGATCCAGAAACAGAGTTACTAATGGCCATTACTAAACCATTCCAACTTTCTAGTAATGAGCACAAGAATAATAGATCTCTAACTTCATCATCAAAGTTTACCCCTACAGAACATAACTAACTTGTAACAGTATTAAAATCATTTAAATGGTCTACAACAAATCCACCTTTCGACATCTTCATATTAAATAACCGTTTCATAAGAAATACCTTGTTTGATGCCAAAGGTTTTTCATATAGTTTCTCCAACGCCTTAATCAAACCCTCTATCGTTGTTTCCTTCGAAATGTTGAAGGTGACCGATGCTGTGAGGCACAACCATACTGTTCCGAGTGCCTTTCTATCGAGAAGGTTCCATTCTTCATCTGTCATACCTGTCGGCATATTTATTTTTCTGCCCAATGGTAGGTATAGATCTTTCTAATACAGATAATCTTCCATATGCATCTTCCATAGCAAGAAGTTTTGGCCATTAAATTTCTCGACCCTAAACTTACCATCTTCCACCATTTCTCCCACTCGAATGAGGAACGCTTCTTTCTTGCAAGTTTATCAGCCAAATAGACCTTCGACTCTAATACCAGTTGTTAGAAAATTATATATTACGGAGCAATGGAACACATAAAATATTGCAGAAATTTAAACACAGAAAACGCATAAAACAAGAGAGACACAGATATACGTGGTTCACCCAGTTTGGGCTACTTCCACCCCGAATATCTAGTCCTTCCTTTCTATTATCCAGCAAAATGAAGAGACACAACCTACAATAGATCTGCTGTAATATCCTTTGTTTTCTCTCACAGTCTCACCTCTCTGCTTCTCGCTCACAGAATACACATTTATTACACAGAATCAATACAATGCCCTCATAAAAAGAGAGGGGCTACCTTCTAGGGAAAAAAACCCTAAACTAAACATAATTTCTACTGTCAGATCACCCGCCTAATGGACAGCCCATATTGACTAGAAATTACTATACTTTTGCAAGGCAATTTTACACTTGTTTTTAGCTTCGGGGGCACTGCCCCCGAACCCCCACCGGGGAACTGCTCACCCCCGGACCCCCTAGCTAGAGGGGATTAGCCCCCACAAAACCTCAAGGGGGGGACAAGCCCCCCCCACGTGGAGGGGTGTACAAACTTCCTCGAGTATACATCCGGCTAAAACAAAGACCTCTAAACAATCATGCTCCATACTCAACAAAAGTATTCATGCATAAAACTTATTATCACTTATCCATGAGTGATTATTACATAATTCTTTTATTCTTAATTCTATCACTATCTTAAACTAGAAAAGCATGGAAATTGTTGGCTAAAGGACCCCACTCCTTTGCCTGAAGATTTTTTTGGATTTTTGGAATAAGTTCGAATATTTTCCCTCCAAGTCTCATGCTCTTGCATCAGATTAAAACTCCTAAGTCACATTAAGGAAGTGGAACTGAGAGAAACACACCATTTAGACATCCAACATCAACATTAGGACCCTCAAGAACCAACCCAACCTTTCTGCCAATTAGCCCCTCGGTCCCACTCACATTTTGGACTACTTGACCTTTGGACACTCTCATGTAATGGGCATGCTAGCATCAAGGGCCCTCTATATGTTATCACGGGGATGCAAGCCAACATCTAGGGACTCATTTTGTGAGTGCTATGTTAGTGTTCTCGAGATTTGAGCCCCTTTTTTAGGCCCAAAGGCCAGGTTACTTCTGAGAATTGAGTCACATCTTCACAACAATAAAATAACAAAGAAATGACAACATAAATGCAATCACTTCAATGAGACCTCGACTGCACCCCTACTATGACAAGAATTTCATCAAACATATCAAGAATATGTAATCTACAGTTGTAAATAACATATCTTAGCATAGGGGTCTCTTACTTACCTAAGAATTGCTAAGAGACATTGATGCATCAACATATTAACTTCCATTTCATCCATTAAGTCATATATACATTGATCATTCATTTACAAGTGAAAGCATGATGGGAGACATACATAGCTATTGTCATAAAACACATATATAACCAACATAATAGCAGCAGAAATACCAATGAAATCATAGCCATACAAACTACATATAATCCAATATAATACTCATAGAAATATAAGCAGAAATAACCTCATATTTCTGATGCAAAATCCAAACCCGGGATGAGACTTCCATGTTCCACCTTACCATAGAATGGCTGAACCAAATCTATCTTCAGGCATTCACCCCCCTACAATATTCTAAACATGAATGTGGGATCTCATAGAATACATCAATCAAAAACCATCCAGGGCTTCTAGAGGCCATCCACCTCAACCCATCAAACCATGATTCCACCTCATGGTCAGACATCACAAAACCATCATCAGATTGGTCTCTACCCAAGCCTTCCTAGGCTTCCAGAGCATTTTTCCAACCAAGGCTTATAGGACTAGTAACTCAACCCACAACTTTTACTGGGCTTCTAGATCGTTTCTCCAACTAGGGCTTGCAGGACTAGTAACTTAAGCCACCAAGGGCTTCCAGAGCATTTTTCCAACCAAGGATTCCAAGATTAGTAACTCAAACCCAAGTCTTTATAGATCTTCCAAACCATTGTCCAACAAGGGCTTCTAGGATTAATAACTCAACCCAAGCTAAGGAAACATGAGAACCAATGAAAATAAAACAAGGAAAATGAATCCACAATTACCATGCCTATCTAGGAAATGGCAAGGTTAGGAAATCGACTATCAACCATGGCCATCCTCCATGACCATGACCAATCATAATCAACAAACCACATGCATATGTAAGGCATTCCAAAACTAGTGAGGAAAACATACATGCACCTCAGTACCTACAATCAAAATCTGATGTAGTTATTGATCATGATGTCCTCTTACACTTTCCTTCTCTTCCTTTGCCTTCTTGCTCCAACAATCCAAGTATGCCACACCCTCCAAGAGTGCTCCAAGAAAACTCTAAGTCTTCAAGAATATGAGAGAGAGAGAGAGAGAGAGAGAGAGAGAGAGAGAATAATGAGAGAACTCCAAATTTGAACTAACAAAAGGTTGCCAACTGATTCTCAAAATAATTTTTATTAATGAGGCCTCTATTTTCTTCATTTTCCAATACTTTCCTTAATTTTCCTTGTCACATGCAACCTGTGAACTTTCACCTTACTTTTCTCCTAATTTTCTTTATTTTCATAAATAAATGTGCCAAAAGTGCCACTTTTCCTTTCCAAAGCCTTAGCCATTTCCTTTGCCAATTTTCTTAGCAATTAAACAATCACAAGTGATCCCCACCACTAGGATGTTTCCCAAAATTTAGCTTGGAATGAGTGTCCCATTAACCGTAGTTATTATTTTTCCTTTATTAACTTTTTTACATCAAATTTTAATTAGGGTTGTACAGAACCCTCCCCCTTGGGGGAACACCATCCTCGGTGTTCAAAGACACCTATAACCACAAACAATTTGTAAGAAAAACATAATGTCGATGGAGCTTTATAACATAGCTCGTTGCATTATTTTCAATGATCAACAAGGTAAGAAGTAAACGAAGATGAAAGCATAACAACATAACATCATAATGACATACCACCCATACCTTTTATTGAAGCTTTATAACATAGCTCATGGTGGAATTTACATCCATACACATATCTAGATATACCAAAAGAACCAAACATATACCAAAACATATACCAAGACATATACCAAAACACCATACAAAAACTTATTTGCCTCGACTGGAAAACAAGGACGGATACATAGCTCACATCTGATCCGCCATCTCCCATGTAACATCATAGTGACATGCCACCCATACTGCTTATTGAAGCTTTATAACATATCTCCTCATGGAATTTACATCCATATACATATGTACATATACCAAAATCACCAAACGTATACCAAAACATATACCAAGACATATACCAAAACACCATACCAAAACACCATGCCAAAAATTCTTTGCCTCGACTAGAAAACGAGGAAGGATACATAACCCACATCTAATCTGCCATCTCCCATGTAGCTTCATCATGCCCAAAGTGATTCTGTTGCACCTTAACTTGCTCAGTTGCTCAGTTCCGGAGCATGGGCATCTTTTTCTGCAATATACACTGAGGCTCTAGATGGAATTCTCCATCTATTTCCACCTGCAATACAGACCAATCAATCACATGATCAACATCTTTAACATACTTCTTAAGAAATGACACATGTAAGACATCATGGAATTGCACTGTCAGAGGCAATGCAAGTTGATAGGCTACTGGCCCAATCCTCTCAATGGTGTCGAAGGGTCCACAAAATCATGGTGCCAGCTTGGCACATGATCCAATCTGTAAGGAGATCTTCTCCAATTTGATGTGCAGGTACACTTGTTCCCCAACCTAGAACTCCTTGAACAACCTATTTCGAACTACATAGCTCTTCTACCTATCTTGTGTTGCCTTTAGATTTTTTTTTATTACATGCATTTCCAGTTCCATGTCTACCAACATTTCTGGTCCAATCAACACCCTGTTAACTGGATCACTCCAACTGATAGGAGTATTGCAACTCCACCTATACAATGCCTCAAGCAAACTCCTCTTCAAATATTTCTAGTACCCGTTGTTGTAAGCAAACTCTACCATTAGAAGGTACTCTTCCCACTTTCGTTGTTGATGCATCACATAAATCCTCAACATGTCTTCCAATATCCTATTGACCCTCTTTGTATCTCCATCTATATATGAATGATAAGTTGTACTAAAGGCCGACTCTATGCCCAAACCTGCAAATAACTCCTTCCAAAACTTGGAAGTGAAATTTTCATCCCTATATGATACAATCTCCTTCAGAACACCATGCAATCTAGCTATATCTCTATTGAATACCTATGCTACATTTATAACTAAGAATGTAGACTTCACTAGAATGAAATGTGCAACCTTTGTCAACCTGTCCACAATGACCATGATGGAGTCATGTTTTTTCACTCTCCTCAAAAAACCTGTGATGAAGTCCATGGAAATGACTTCCTATTTCCACTCTGAATTTGTGATCAGTTTTAGTAGTCCATCTAGATGTTTACACTCTGCCTTCACATGCTGACAATCAAAACACCTACCCACAAACTCTATTAAATCCCTCTTTAGGTTTAGCCAATAATAAAATTTCTTCATTTTTGTTAGTGTCTTTTGATAACTTAGGTGACCCTAATATGGTTTTACATGAAACTTTCTCAAGATCACCTTCTTGATCTCACTACTATCTGTCACATATATCTCGTCTCTGAATCAGACCAATCTATCTGTTGTAAGGAAATAGTGCACATCATGTGCACCTGCACCTATACCTATACCTATACTTATACCTATACCTTTACATGTATTGTCACTTATACAAGTACCTAAACCTGTACTCTGCTGCAACCTGTGCATAATCTCCATATATTTGACATCCTGTTGACCTACTTGCAAGATCCTATCCTATAAGTATGTCCCGTATGAGCTCATAGATGCTAAGTGATTTACCTATAACTGCTTGCTAAGAGCATCTTCCACCTTTTTCTCTTTGACTTTGATGTATCTAATCTCAAAAGCAAACTCACTAATCATATCCAACCACTGAGCCTGCCTATCATTTAGATTTCATTAGTCAAATAGATACTGCAAACCACTGTGGTAACTCATCAATATAAACCTCCTACCCAAAAGATAGTATCTCCACATATTCAACACATATATAATCGCTGCCAACTCAATATCATGTGTGGGGTATTTTTGTGTGTGCTCATTCATATTTCATGACTCATAACATACCACTTGTCCATCCAACATAAGGACTCCACCAAATCCTTTCTTGAAAGCATTTGTGCATACTACAAACTCTTTATTCGAATCTACAATCTTTAACATTGGTGCATGTGTCAGCAACTACTTGAGCTTCTCAAAATTAGCCACACACTCCCCTCTCCATTAAAACTTCTTACCTTTCCTATGCAATGATGTGATATGATAAGAAATCAATGAGAAATTCCTAATGAACCTCCTATAATAGCCTCCCAACCCCATAAAATATCTCACCTTGTCCACATTCTTAGGAGCTACCCACTCCATGATGACCCTTATCTTTTCTGAATCTACTACAATTCCCTCCTTGGAGACAACATGTCCCAATTAATGTACCTTAGTCTGAAAGAAATTACAGTTGTTGAGCTTAGCATACAACTGATGCTCTCTCAATAGCCTCAACACTACTACTAAATGCTTGGCATGCTCTTCCTCATTTTTAGAATATACCAATATGTCATCAATGAACACAATAATAAATTTATCTAAGTACATATGCAACACACTATTCGTCAAGCATATAAAAGTAGTTTGAGCATTCGTTAAGCTAAATGGAACTACAACAAACTCATAATGCCCATACCTGATCTAGAAAGTTGTCTTGTAAATGTCCTCCTCTTTGATGTGTACCTGATGATATCCATATCTCTGATCAATATTTGAGACCATTGTTTCTCCCTTCAACTGATCGAACAAGTCATCAATCCTCGGCAATGGATACTTGTTCTTGATGGTCACTTTGTTTAGCTGCTTATAGTCAATGCATAATCTCTGAGTACCATCTTTCTTCTTCACAACCAATACCGGTGCACCTCATAGTGATACACTTGGCCTAATTTATCACTTGTCCAACATTTCCTTCAGCTCTAGCTTCAATTCCACCAACTCAGGTGTGCTCATCCTATAAGGTGCTTTTGATGTCAAAGCTACCCCTGGCACCAACTCAATAGAAAAGTCTACCTCCATGCGAGGTGGAAACTCTGTAATATCCTTAGAAAACACATCCTTGAACTATTGTAAAATTGGGTACCTACTGAACACATTTGTATCCTCAACTTCCTTCCCTTTGTCACTAGAAATGTGCACTAAAAATAACAAATTCCCTTTCCTACGACTGCTCTTTTCTTTCATAATTGTTACCATCCTAGCTGATGTGGCTTTCTTCTTACCCTGTAAGACTCTTGGTTCCCCGTTGTCATCAAAGAACTCAATACCTTTGCCATAAAAATCTACCTTGGTTCTATGAAGGTACAACCAATGAATTCCCAACAACATATTGTATGATCCCAATGGTAATACATTCAAATGTGTTGCGATAGGCATACCATTCAAGTCAAACACACAAACTATTATCCAATGATGCACTCGCTTCTTTGTACATGTATCCAACTGCACTAACCAAGATTTTGCATGCAATTCCTTACTCATATCACACTTATCGACCAAGTCATGACTAACATAGATATATTAGATCTAGGGTCAATCAAAATAGAATTAAATTGATCATAAATCATATTTTCCATCTTAATGATAAATGCATGATGGTCTACATGTTTGTTATCCAATGTTGCATAAATACGAGGAACTCTCTAAACAACATCCCCAAAATTTTGTGCATCCTGCACACTATATATCTGAGGCCTACTACCCTGATTTTGTGGACAATCTCTCCTATGATGATCTTTTCCACAAGTACAACACTCTACATGATTCCATCCTACATCTTTATTCTTCTCCTAAGATCGATGTCCATGTCCTCTATTTGATGCATCGAACCTCTTAGGTGGTGCAACATTCTCTTTATCACCTAAATCATGTGGTCTTACTCTCTTCTTGTCCCATTTTACTTTGTTCTGGGAATTACCTTTCCATTTTAGTTTAGTCTTGGACTTGCGCTTCTATTTTTCATAGCAATGCTTTAGTTTTCGAATTTCCTCTTCCAATGATCTATGCTCATCAAACCCAATCCTATCTTTGAATGCCATTGGTAACCCACTAGTAAAACTCTGAATCTTGGCCTTCTCCTCCTTGAGGTAAGGCACATACCTTAGTAGCTCCAAGAACTTGCTAGTGTACGCATCATCTGTCATAGATCCCATCTTTAGCTGATAGAATTATTTTTCCCTGTCATCAAAGTATATCCCTGACAAATACTTCTTCTTGAATAGTCGTTCAAACTCACTCCAAGTCAATTCTTCCTCACGTATACCTTTGAAATTCTTCACATCTTCCCACCAAATGTATGCGTTACCTTTGAGACTAAATGTAGCAACTTTGGCTTTCATGTTATTTGAATAATCATGCAACTTGAATAACTTCTTTATACCAGGCAACCATGCCTCTGCATCCTGTGATTTATTCATATCTCCATCAAATGTAGGTGGCTTTTATTTCTTAAACTCACCCGGAAAATACCCCTTATCGCTCCTCCTATAAGGATGATAATGATATCGATCATTGTGATTTTCATAACCATAACTAGAATGGTACGTGTATTTCTCCCCTATCCTATCTGGAGCGTTCAACGATCTGCCATCTCTAACTGTGTCACCACCATTTGACCTATGACCACCATGTGACCTACTACCATATGCCCCATGATTTTTGTCCTCCTGCTCATGGTTGATCCCCCAAGTTGTCCCTCTAGCTGTAAATATGAAAAGCGCTGAAGTATCACTGCATTTACATCTATCTACTAACTTCTCTCATGCCTGTATAATTTGGTCATTATCTGCCTTGCAACTCTTTATTTCTTCCTTTAAGCTTCTTAGTGTATTTTCCAAATCAGAAGAGTTCCCAACACCATACTAATCTTGTAATTCATAGGGAGAGTATTTGTAGTCTACCATCTTGCTAGCCATTTGATATTTCTTCCTGCAAGGTATATTATGTTAGCTAAACCAAATCACAATAAGCCAACACACCTTAGTATATCTTGGAGAGGATACCTTGTCTGCAAGATTAGTGTGATACATGTATAACATAATTATGGAAGCATATAGAAACATAACACATAAGTATATAACCATGCACCGATCATTCTAGCTAGGGTCCAATCATCAATGCATGACCTTATCAACAACACATACCACAACCTCATGCATGAAAACAAACACTACATCATTGTACACTTGACCACATGAAAACATTAACATGCATAAGTAATTCATAAACAACCACACACATGCATAAACACATGTAATCAAGAAAAAACAAATGATACTTGAAACCAAACCTACAAGAATGATACATGTAATGAAACATACAAGAATGTAACCAAGAGACATATAACAACATGTAACCAGTTATACACTCATGACGATGCACTCCACAATAACAACATCAAGTTCCTCATGATGACATCACTAAAAACATGAACAACATTATGCAAATGCAAAAAACACATGGAATGGAAGTGTAAGAGACACACATGAAATTGACATAAATGCATGACCAACACACAACCCATCTAGTTTGAGGTGTGAACAATGTTATGATATCACTTTGTAACACCCTCCTCCCACATCTACCCAAGAAACCATCCAGCTGGGGTAAACATGCGACAAAAGGCCACTATGATATGATTTAACCTCCTTAATCATGTTAAGGAAGTGGAACCGATGGAAACACACCATACAGACATCCAACATCATCATTAGAACCCTCAGGACCAACCCAACCTTTTTGTCAACTAGCCCCTGGGTCCCACTAACATTTTTGACTACTTGACCTGTGGACGCTCTCATGCTATGGGTATGCTAGTGTCCACGGACCTATGGACACTCTCATAGGCCTACAAGCCAGCATCCAATGACTCTTTTTATCAATGTTGTTCCAGTGTCCCTAGGATTTGAGCCATTTTTAAAAGCCCATAGCCCAGGTCACTGCCCATAATTGAGTCACATATTCAGAGTAGTAAAATAACAAGGAAATGACAGTATAAATGCAATCACTTGAATGAGACCTTGACTAGACCCTTACTAACCATGACAGGCATTTCATCAAACATAGCATGAATATGTAATATACAGGTGTAAATAACAAATATGAGCATAGGGGTCTCATACATAGCTAAGAATCGCTAAGAGACATTGATTCCTCAACATATTAATTTATGTTTCATCCATAAGGTCATAGGTACATTGATTATTCATTTACAAGTAAAAACATGATGGGAGTCATGCATAGATATTGTCACAAAACACATATAAAACTAGCATTATAGAAACAAAATTACCAATTAAATCACATCTATATAAACGACATATAATCTAGTGTAATACTCATAGAAATACAAGGAGAAATAACCTCATATTGATGATGCAAAATCCAAACCCAAGATGGTACTTCCACGTTCCACCTCACTGTAGAATGGTTAAGCCAAATCTCTCTTTAGCCATTAACCCCCGTGACATATTCTAAGCATGAATGTGGGATCTTATAGAACACATCAATCAAAAACTATCCAGGGCTTCCAGATGTTATCCACCTCAACCCATGAAACATTGATTCCACCTCATGGTCAGACATCACAAAACCATCAATAGATTGGCCTCTATCCAAGCCTTCTAGAGTGTTTTTCCAACCAAGGCTTCCAGGAGTAGTAACTCAACACACATCTTTTACCGAGCTTCCATATCATTTGTCCAACTAGGGATTCCAGGACTAGTAACTCAACCCACCAAATCACTTTTCTCCTAATTTCCTTTATTTTCATAAATAAATATGCTAGGCTTCCACATTTCCTTGCATGAAAGTGTCCAACAACCTCTGGACGCTCTCACAGGCCTACAAGCTAGTATCCACAGGTTCTTTTTGTCAATTTTGTGTCAGTGTCCCATGGATTTAAGCCACTTTTTCATGCCTAGAGCCCAAGTCACTACCGAAAATTGAGTCACATCTTCAAAATTGTAAAATAACAAGGAAATGACAACATAAATTCAATCACTTGAACGTGACCTTGACTGGACCCCTACTAGTCAAAAAAAGCATTTCGTCAAATATATCATGAATATGTAATCTATATGTGTAAATAATGGATATGAGCTTAGGGGTCTCATACTTCGTTAAGAATCACTAAGAGACAGTGATACCTCAACATATTAACTGGAATTTCATCCATTAGGTCATAGATACATTGATCATTCATTTACATGTAAAAACATGATGAGAGCTGTACATAGCTACTGTCATAAAACACATATATAACTAGCATAATAGCAACATAAATACCAATCAAATCACAACCATATAAACCACATATAATCAGTATAATAATCATAGAAATACAAGGAGAAATAACCTCATATTGATGATTCAAAATCCAAACGTGGGATGGGACTTCCACATTCCACCCGACTGTAGAATAGCTGAGCCAAACCTATCCTCAATCATTCACCCCCATGCCATATTCCAAACATGAACGTGGGATATCATAGAACACATCAATCAAAAACCATCGAGGGATTCTAGAGGCCATCCACATCAACCCATCAAATAGTGGTTCCACCTTACAGTCAGACATCACAAAACCATCATCATGTTGGTCTCTATCAAAGCCTTCAAGAGCTTTAGACAATTTGTCCAACCAAGGCTTCGAGGACTAGTATGTTATATACCTAGGGGGGATAATGTGGGATACAAAGGGAGGTACCCAAGGGAATAATGTAATAATGGGATGGGCCATAGTAATAAATAAGGTGGTTAACCTATATCATGTAAGAGACCATAAGTAGTTAGTAATAATGTAATGAGCCCATGGTATTAGATAGATGTTATTGAGGGAACCATGGTAATGACCCATGGTATTGTATGTAGGAGGCCTATATAAAGGCTAGAGACTCCACATTGAGAGCTGTCAAGGAATATTGTATGAAAAGGCATATGGCTTGTGATACGGGCTAACCACCTTATTTATTACTATGACCCATCCCATTATTACATTATTCCCTTGGGTACCTCCCTTTGTACCCCATATTATCCCCCCTAGGTATATAACATAGTAACTCAACCCACATCTTTTACTGGGATTCTAGAGAATTTGTCCAACCAAGGCTTCAAGGAGTAGTAATTAAACCCACCAAGGTCTTCTCCTACTATAGGGAAAGTGTTGAATTACGGCAAGTCTTGGAAGGATCATGTTTAACATGTTGACTATGTGCTCAAAATATTAGAGGAGAAACAATTATATGAAAAAGGCTCCAAATATTTCTTTGGAGTACAAGAGGTGGAATATCTGGGTCATATTGTATCTCATGAAGGTGTTAAGGTAGACCTTAACAAAATTAAATCCATTAAGAAATGGAAAATCCCCACATCCATAAAGCATCAACGAGGATTTCTCAAGTTGACAGGGTATTATTGCAAGTTTGTTAAGAATTATGGGAGAATAATAACACCTCTAACAACATTATTGGAGAAAGATGCATTTTCATGGACTCCATAAGCAACAAAGGCCTTCGAACATCTTAAGGAGGCAAGGTGCCAAGCACTAGTCTTAGCTACACTAGACTTCACAGAAACCTTTATGGTGGAATGTGATGCTTTAGGAAATGGAATTGGTGTTGTTTTAATTAAATATGAAAGACCCATTTCTTTCAAAGGTCATTCAATCAAAGGAAAGTATTTACACAAATCTATTTATGGTATAAAGGGATTTGTTCTTGTAAACCACTTATTACGTGGTCAATTTTCACGGAGGAAATGATAGCACATTGTGAGGACACAAAGAGAAACACCTTCTTTAGCTAATTGATAAATCTCAAACAAAAGGGTTCAATGGCAGAGCACATTGAGGACTTTCAAAAATTGAATATAATGGTAAATGATATTCTAGAGAAGCAAAGGATTGATGTCTTTGTAGGGACTTTAAAGGATAACATTCAACATGAGGTTCATCTTTAGGAACCTGATTTATTGGAGAAGGCATTCAGGTTGGCTAGAAAAATTGAAAGAAAAATTATGGAAACAAGGAAGCCCACCACTCACAACTATAAATATGGAAGTTTTTTCTCTCCTAGCCTCCCACAACCTACAAGGTTTACACCACAACAATTTGAAGAAAAAAGAGAAAGAGAGCTTTGTTACATTTGTGATAGCAAATAGACTAAAGGTCATAATTGTGCCAAGAAGAAATTATTTTACACAGATTGTGAAGAGGAGGAAGAAATGGATCAAGAAACATCAAAAGAAGAGGATATACACCAAGAACCAACCCTATAGAAAGAAGAAATGAATCCAACTGTGGAGCGCTTGAAAGGTATGCTTTTTGAATAGTAATCTAGCGGTTTTCTAATAAGTTTCCTAACCTTTTCTGCATTATAAGTCTAAAGAATAAAAGGATTTTGATAAATTGTGTGAAAAGGGACAAACGAAGCTAAATCACCAATAATCGATGTTTTCTATGCAGAAGGATGCGGAAACAGGGGATCATCAAGCAGAAACAAGAAGCAAAGGGAAAGCAACTGTTGTCCCCTCGCTAGGAAACCGGATGCGGACGCGATCAAGTAAAATTAGAGCTGAATGATCCAGGGAAAAGAACGTGGACGCCAAGACGGAGAGCGCAAGAAAGGAATGAGAAGAACTGAACGATTAGCGAATCCCTCAGGATCTCTGATCCTGAGGGATCGCTGCTTTAGCTTATCTTTTGTATCTAGATATCTCCGTCATTTCTGTTATATAAAGATACCACGCCATTGAGCGTGGGGGAATGAACTATTGTAATTAAATGGTTTGGAACAACTCTGAGCATTAAGTTTTGCTGAGACTTGATCTTGTGTATCTTTGCTAATGCAATCAATATAAAGAACTTTGTGTTCACTTTGCCTTTGCATCTGAAGTAGCTTTAAGCGGTGTACCATTGGTAGCCAAGGGCCCAGCTCTGACGGTCACTCGCTGTTGTATCATATGGTGATTGGTGTGGTTTGATTATTTCCTTTGTTCCAGCAATCTGATATATCTTTTACATGATAGACTATGCTCTTCAGTTAATCTCTGAATCTGAACAAGTTTCTTCATTCATGTCTTTGTATTATATAAAGTGAATTTCTTTGAATTGCATCCCGGTATTGGTATGACTGGTCTCATCGTTGGATTCATATAAAATAAGTGTTTGCAAGATTTGAAGACAATATCACTCTGTTCAGAAATAGTCACGTCATACATTACCCTCAGATTGTTGTAATAGCTTAGAATGTGTGCATCTGTTCAAGATTGTTGTTCCATTGCGTTACTGTTCCAATTGAGTTCGCTGTTCCATATGATTGACGTTTCCTGTTTGCTGTTCCATTTATTTATGCTGTTTTGATTACTGCTGTTCCATTTACTTATGCTGTTCCATTTACCTATGCTGTCCCATTTAATTCCTGCTGTTCCATTTCATAATTGATGTTCCATTTACTTTCGCTTATTTGCTTTTGTTACCTTCGAGTGATAGCAGGCCTAAGACTGTTGTGAGCCCAGCAAGACGCTGCCTGGCTCCCAGATCCATAACCCTCTGCTTTGGTTTCCTTCTTTATCAGTTTCTAAAGGGAAGGGTTATTGGTTCCGTACCCTTGACTGATCAGATTGATTTGTGTGATTTTATCCTTGAGTTGATTCAGTTATGGTTTAGTATCTGTTTCCTTTCAATTCATTAGGACACTATACTACCGAGCATTACTTGGGCAAAACAGCCTCGGATTGAGTTACTCTTTGAAAGAACCAAACGATCCCGAATTGACTTAATAATGTGGAATAATTGGTGGTGTGAGAGACCCTAGTTATAGCCCTACATTTTGGCGCCCACCGTTGCCGGGGAAGGGTAATAGCCATTTGTCCTTTATAAGTAGTGCGCAAATCTGCTAGGAGGGAGTTGGATTTTAAAAACGGAAGGTAAGAACCTGCGTACGGAGCATGCAAAAGCCCTGCTCCACCGTCCGCCCTCTCAGCAGAATTGCTGGTTGATAGGATTTGATAGTTTTTCCAGAGTGTATGACTAAGAAGAAAGAGATAGAAAAGAATATCAAACCCCCAGCTAAAGCCAAAGGGCCGGTGACCCTTGGTAGAACAACCTTTATAGACAAAATCTATAAGAAGACTGAATCTCAGCCGTCGGTAGGTTTTAAAAGAGATAATTCTAAGCAGCCTACCAGTTCCCTTCAGGCTACAACATCACCATCTGGAGCCTTTGCTGAGATCCACAGCCAGACTAATGAACAGGACTATCAAGAAATTGAAAATTCTGTGACATAAAGGCTACAGGAAGGGAACTTAAGTAACCTTTGTGAAGGAGAAGGGGAAACAGGGGAAATAAAGGAACCAAGGTCTCCTTCTAGGGTAATTCAACTGTTAAACAGTCCAGATAAGGAGTGTGCAGCTAGAATTAATATTGAGGGCACTCCATTCCCTCAAACAGAAATTCCAGTTGTAGAAATTCTAGATAAGGGAAGTGTCGTTAAACCAACCCCTGCCAAGTCTGTTCCTCCCCAACCTAGGAACACCCTCCTAGAAATCCCGGAAGGATATTGGCACGTATTTGATCCCATGGCGCAAAATCAACCAAATACCCAAACCACTACCTTATAGTACCCTATAGTAGACTTTACTGTGAATGCACCGATGAAGGCAATTCTGCTCCAACACATCCCAACATTTCATGGCCTCACATCAGAGGACCCTGATGCATTCTTATTCGAGTATGATGTGT
>APFE031394108.1:0-40932 GCA_000404065.3 Pinus taeda | reverse complement strand
GGAACATAATGAAAAATCAAGCTGGTAGTCCCGGTTTTGGGATCCAGGGGAAAATCTCTATGCATATGTGTTTTATGTGTTATGTTCTCACATTGTTTATTTTTCTGTGATTTAGAATTCATATGCAGGTAATTTCTGTACGGGGTTAAAACCTACAAATGGCTGTCGTGCAATCTCGCATGGACAGTTGCACAACCATTATCTGGCCAAGAGCACGCAAGAAAAGTGGTTTTCTCATGCTACGTGTCACTCGGTAAGGCTAATCGCGTGAAATCTCAAAATACAACTTATGGTTTTAAGGGCATGCGAAATACAACTTACCACCTCCGAAAACTCGCTACAATTTCCATACATTTCTTTTGCCCACCATCTAATCTTCGTCGTCCATCTGCCAATTAATCATGTCCACCCATCTCTTGACTTAGCCTCTGCAACATAATCCCAGCCATCCATCTCCTGTTAACCCTGCTCATTCATCTATTCACTCAACCACCACGACATAATCTCCACTGTTCATCCTGTTAGTTAACCCTATTCGCCCATCTATCTATGTACCCTCTTGTGATCCGATCTCAGCCATTCATTTACCTTTCACTCGCCTGATAAAAATGGCTCTTATGCACTATTGCTCATTACGTCCTCCGTTGACCAATTTTGATCTCCAACTGCTCCTTCGCTTAAACACAGACTTAGCTTAGTTTCCTTTCCTTACCCCTTAGTCCAGTTTTGATGTTTTTACTTCTACAACTTAGATATCAACATTAGATTAATGTTGTTTTAGAAATTTTGCTTCACATATCTGTTTAGATGGTTAGGTAGGGTCTGGTGTGAGTTAGCATTACAAGTTGTTTTCTTCATTACTGCAGTAGAGTAGCTCTCCCTTAATATAGGTTTTCTCTTCTTCCATCAAAATCAAGTTTCTTCTGACCCTATAGAAGTCTGGCTTGGAACCCCCGGGGTCTCTTGCCAGATGAGCAGTGACAACAGGCAATACCTTCACTTTTACTTGTGCATATATCACTATCACCTCCAAGTTTGTACGAGCCCGGGTTGATAAGTAAAGTTGGTAGCCCTGGGAGTTGCAACATTCTTGCTGCAATACCTATGCTTATCACTTTTTGGTGTCATTTCCAAGGAAGGTGTTAGAGTAGGATGTGAATTACTACTCCTTTTCTATTTCTAGTCTCTAACTTTCTTTTCTTCTACTTCTAGTCTTCAATTTTCTTCCATTAGTTTATTTATGCAAAAGTAATCTAGTTTCTTTCTTTCATTTGTCATTTACTTGCTTTCCTTTCCATTCTGCAATCAACAATTTCATTTTAGCAATTAGTTTCCCTTTTTTTTAGTAGTTTTTCATTCAATTAAGAAATTTCATTCTGAAAGTAGTTTTCTTTCTGTTAGAAGTCTTTCCATTCAATCAGAAATTTCATTCTACAAGTAGTTTCCATTATGTTAGTAGTTTTTCATTTAATCAACAATTTCCTTTCTACAGAGTACTTTCCAGCTTTAAAGAAAATCTTACAAAAACCAACCCAAAAACATTTTCTTTCATGCCTTGAAAGAATAGGTATAATTCAAGAAATTTTTTGCCAAATACCCCACTACATCCAATAGTCAACCTTCTCTCTTCGTCGGTGACTATGAATTGGAAGAACCTTTAGGTGAGCAACATGACACATTTGAAGAACCTATAAGAGAAGAAGAAGAGGAAGAACCCATTCTTACTGAACCAATGGCTGAAAACCAAGATGATAGAGGAGATAGAGAGAGAATTGAGGGTACCTTCCCCATTAGGGAAACCAATGGGGACACTAAAATGAAGAATATAAGCCCCTTTTCTCTACCTCATTTCCATGGCTTGACCACAGAAGACTTTGCCACTTTCCTATTTAAGTTTTTTGTTATATGATGAACCTATGACTATACAGAGGATGAGAAAAATTTAAAACTATTTCCATCTACCCTCAAGGATGCATCATTGTGTTGGTTCATAGGTTTACCTAGAGATAGCATCATAACCTCGGCTTAGATGTAGCAGGCCTTTAATAAAAAATATAGGGACTATTGTAGGTAAAAGGACACTAAAGGAGAGATTTTTAGGATGACCATAGGCCAGGATGAATCCTTATAAGACTATGAAGAAAGATTCTAGCTCAGTTACAAAAGGGCCAGGTGCACACTTGAACCTGAGTCACTGAAGCTGGTCCTGCTTAGAGCAGTCGGGGAGGATATCCTAGATACCTTGGATTTGTTAATAGGAGGAGAAATCTACAAACTACCCTATGAGGATATCAAGACTGCCTTTAGAAACCATTCTAGGACAACTAGGAAAAAGGGTAGGAGTAGTCAACCTATGGCTAGTACATCATCTTCCAACTCATCCATCAAGGGTGAAATTGGAAATATGCTGGAGGACTTCAAAAGTGAGATGCTACAAACCCTTGCCTTGCAATTTGATACCATGAATATCAAAAGGAAGCAAGAGGAAGTAGAGAGAGCCTTGGCCATATTTTGTCCTAGATGCACTAGGAGGCATCCTAGGAATGAATGCCCATTAAACTATATTGAGATTTGCTCAGTTTGTGAAGAAAACCACTCCATAGAAAAGTGCCCTTCTTTACCTAGACTCAAAGCTGTATATCAAGGTGCTGAAGGGGTCAATGAGTAGCTTTGCTACATCAACCAAAGGAGACCTCTTGGGCCTAGACCATACCAGTAGGGTATGCAAGGATCAAAACATGCATATTACAGACCTAACCAAACCACAACTATACCTTCATGGGGACCGCCTGCTCATTCTTCTTGGTCTACACCCCCTCCTTTGTCTTATGCACCTCAGTATCATTCCCAGCTAGACAACCAGTCATTTCAGCCTTACATTCAGCTACAACATTAGTGGAATACCCCACCCCAGGGGTGGAGGCCCCAATTCAACAATGTTCCAGCCCTATTGCCTCCACCACCTACCCAACCACAACTCCTACACTCTGCTCCACCTAAGCAACCCTAGATGTCTGCCCAGTCAAATCCAAACCCAAACAATAGGCAAGCTCAACAAGGATACAATGGAGAGACATCATACCCAGCTTATGCTGTAGAAATCCAGGATATCAACCTAAGATCTGGGAGAATTCTCCCAGATAACCAACTTCCCTCTCCACATAGGGAGGTTGAGGAAGAAAGAGAGGAAAGTAACCTTAAAGAAAATCCACCCTTTCCTAAAATATTAGCCCAACCACTCCAACCTACCTCAGAAGAAATTGAACATCTGGGAGAATTGAATAATTTATGTGTAAAGATCCCCCTTCTCCAGGAAATCAAAGATGTTCCTATATACAATAAGTTGATTAATGAGAAGTGTTTCAAGCATCTAGGAAGAAGAAAAATGGATGCCCCTAACATTAATATCATTGGGAAGTTATCTGACTTAATGCTGGGGTAGGTAATATGTCCAAAATACTTAGACCCTCGAAGCCCTATAGTAGATGTGCACATCAATGGCACCATTGTCCCACACACTCTGATTCATCTTGGGGCTACCATTAATGTGATGACCAAGGAAACCATGCTCAAGCTTAACCTCCAAGGGTCATTAAGGAAGACCACAGTAGTTCTACAACTTGCAGACCATTCCACATTCACCCCTGAGGGAATTATGGAGGATGTGATGGTGTGCATTTGACTCCTAGGAGTACCTTGTAGATTTCCTAGTTCTCCAGGCTAAGGCTAAGCTTACTGGTTACCCTCTCATCCTTGGGAGGCCATGGTTGGCCATAACAGATGCCTACATTAGTCGCAGAGTTGGTAATATGACCATCAAGAATGGGCATATGTCCAAACAGTTAGTCTTATACCCTCCTGATCAACCCTCCCTAGAACATGATTTACCTTTATGGTTGGAGGAGGAGGAAGAAGATGAGCTTTATTTTGCCCAACTTTATGCTTTGGAAGCAATCATAGGAGGAGGACAACAAGAAGAGGATGACTTAATTGAACACCTGCTCCAAAGTCCAACTCCTAGTTCATTACCATTAGAAGAAGTAAGGGAAAAACTGAACAATAATCAAATTGACTTATGCTTGGCCAATTTAAACCCACTTCAAGTCAAAACCATAGAATTTGGCCAAGAGAAAACTTTGAAAATCAACCCATCTCTGTCTGCTCTTGAAGAGGAAAAGCTATGCAATTTGTTGAAAGAAAACCTAGAAGCCTTTGCTTGGAGCTACAAGGAATTGAAGGGAGTACACCCCTCAATGTGTACTCACCACATATACATCAAGGAAGGTTGCAAGCCAGTTAGGAAACCACAAAGGAGAATGAATCCATCCCTTAAAGACATATTCAAAGAAGAACTACAAAAACTGTTAGATGCAGGGTTCATTTACCATATCTCTAACGGTGAGTCGGTCTCTCCTTTAGTGTTAGTTCCCAAGAAGAATGGTAAGTGGAGGATTTGTGTCGATTATAAGGAGTTGAATAGAGCTACAAAGAAGGATCATTTTCCCCTACCCTTCATTGACCAAGTGTTAGATGGCCTGGCAAGGAAGAAGTTCTTTTCTTTCCTAGATGGATTCAGTGGGTACAACCAAATCCAAATCTGCCCAGAAGACCAGGATAAAACCACATTCACCTATTCTTGGGGTACTTTTGCCCATCGGGTCCTTCCTTTTAGCTTATTCAATGCTCCTTCCACTTTCCAGAGAGCAGTCTTGAGTATTTTTGCTGAATTAGTACATGATGCTATAGAGATCTATATGGATGATTTTACACCTTATGGCTATGATTTTCAAGAATACCTAACTAACCTAGGCAAATACAAATGCATTGAAATGAACCTATCTCTCAGTCCAGAAAAATGTGAATTCTTAATGACTGAAGGGACTATACTAGGTCATTCCATATCTCAGCGAGGACTACAGGTGGACCCAAACAAAATAAGCATCATCCAAAGGGTCCCACCTCCACAAAAGTGGAGAGATGTTAGGAGTTTCTTAGGGTTAGCTAGATACTACAGAAGGTTCATAAAGGACTTTAGCAAGTTGGCCTCTCATTTGTTTGGGTTTTTGGCCAAATATTTTGAATTTATATTGTCAAAGATATCAAGAGGCCTTAGACATTCTAAAGGGGAAGTTAACCACTGTAGCAATTCTCAGAGGCCCAAACTGGGCCCTCCCTTTTCATATTCATGTTGATGCGTCACACAAAGCCATAGGAGCAGCCTTAGGCTAGGTATAGGAGAAATTTCCCTACACCATCTATTTTACCAGTAAATACCTGTCAAAGGTTGATTTAAATTATACTGTGACCGAAAAAGAACTCACGACTGTTGTGCATTCATTGAAAAAGTTTTGGCATTACATTACGGGCTATCAGACATTTGTGCATACTGGTCATGCTGGAATTAAATATTTAATGAACAAACCATATGTAAATTCTAGAATCATAAGATGGTTACTTTTATTACAACAATTTGATCTAATTATTGTTGATAAGCCTGGTAAGGAGAACGTTGTTGCTAACTTTCTATCTAGGATGAATCTGCCTGCATGTGAAGAAGGAATGGTGGATGATCAATTACCAGACAAGCATTTGTTTTCTATTTCAGGGCTCTCCCCATGGTTTGCTGATATAGCAAACTATTTGGTATTAGCTCAGTTCCCACCAAATCTGCCCTGCAAAGAAAAGAGCAAGATAATAAGGAAAAGTGCCCCCTTCACCTAGATTGGGAGAAATCTATTCAGACTTGGTCCATATCAAATCTTGAGAAGGTGTGTTAGGGAAGAGGAAGTTTTTGACATCCTTCTGACCTATCATGATGGGCCTTATGGAGGTCACTTTGCAACAAAGAGGACAACATTCAAAGTGCTGCAAGTAGACTATTATTGGTCTATTCTTCATCAGGATGTGAAAAAGTATGTTAGTCAGTGTGATCGGTGCCAGAGGATGGGAAAGCCTAATCCAAGAGATGAAATTCCCCTACAAACTCAAGTGACTTTTGAGCCATTTGACAAGTGGGGCATGGACTTCATTGGGCCTATCAATCCTCCTTCAAAGAAAAAACAACACATTATTGTGTGCACTGATTACTTGACAAAGTGGGTTAAAACCAAGGCAATTAAAGCAGCAACGGAAGAGAATGTGGTTGAGTTCCTAAGGGATAATATATTCTACAAATTTGGGTACCCTAGAGAGCTAGTCATAGACCAAGGCAACTAGTTTACCTCCAGCATGATTGAAGAACTACTGAAGCATCACAAAATCAAGCACAGGACCTCCACTCCTTATCATCCACAAGATAATGGGAAAGTGGAGGTGACCAAAAGAGCACTGGAGAACATCCTAACCAAGGTAGTGAACAACAATAGAAAGGATTGGGCAGAAAGACTAGTTGAGGTCACCTGGGCCTATAATACGACATGGAAGACCACCACTGGATTTACACCCTATGAGCTAGTCGATGGGAAAAAGGCTTTGTTGTCCATTGAATCTCAGTCATGCAAAAAGAGAAAGAATGTTCCATTTGAATGGCTTGGATGAATTTAGAATGTAGGCCCTCCTCCATACAAAGATAGTTCAACTTCACAGGAAAATCTGGCATGACAAGTTTATTAAGGAGAAGCACTTTTAAGGAGACTGGGCATTGTTATATGACTCCAAGTATAAAGACTTCAAGGGAAAGATAAGGAAAAGATGGATAAGATCTTATGTGGTGGAAATATGCCGTGACAATGGTTCAGTGCAGATCATAACTATAGATGAAGAATCCATTCCATTACTAGTTAATGGACACAGATTGAAAATGTACAAGAGGCCTTTATCTAAACAAGAGTTCACTGATAGTATCAATAAGGCAGTGATGATGGTGGAGCAAGTTTCAGCTCCTCCCTCATCAGGTCACTAAAAAAGAAAGAAAACAAAATAAGGATTCAAGTGAAAACATCCATGAGGCACCTAAGTCCCATCTTTGGGTTGAAAACCTCCATGAGGCAACCCAGGGATGAGAAAAATGGAAAGAAAAATAAGATCCCTAGGTCAAAACCTTCCTTGAGGTGCCCAGGGCAAATATCTAGGGTGGAAACCTCTCTGAGGCAGCCTAGGTGTTTAAAAAATATATATATATATTATAATAAGAGAAAAAAAAAACATAATTTTTATTTGTAGGATGATGAGAAAGACAATCAGGGAGCAAAGAGAATATCCAAAGGGAGCCTTGCCTCACATATGTTCATCTCCTCCACTCCTTACCATGAATCCCTCCGTAAATTCCATTGTTTTTCACTTCATTTCTCCAATTCAGGTGAAAATTGTGTTTTCTACAGTATCCCTTGACTGGTAGATTGGTTGGATCCCCAAAATTCATTCTAGACATGATCTGACACCTCATCTCATCCATTACCATCATCCTTGCATCCACATACACTCCTACTCACTCTATCTATTCAACAGCATCATATCTATAGTCACATACACCATCAACAGGTAGCGGAGGAGGAAGAAATATGACCATACAACAGTAGCAGCAACATCAGATCTGCAGTCAAGAAACCATCAACAGACAACAAAGGAGGAAGAAGAATGACCATTAGTAGCACCTCTGATCTTTGACAATTGCAGCGTGGCATTAAGGCCATAGGTAAGTATCCTATTCACTCACTCATATGCATCATTTGATCAGAAGTTTTAAAGGTTAAGAGGTAGTTGGTTTGTAAGTAAAAAGTGGCTAGTTTCCTTTAAAATGCTAGTGGAATACATACATAGGAAATTTTGTTTGTTTGTTTGTTTGTTTTTTTTTTTTTTTTTTATATTCTCAAAGAATTTTCTTATTTCCTCCTCAATCCTCATAAGCAAGATGCTCATCAAGTATATCTCATGTGAGGGTAGATACAGTGTCTTTTATGGCTACCATTTTAGAGAGATTGAAGAATTAAGGTTTGGGGTAGAAACACCAGTTCACCAAAGACTTAGTATACCCTATTTCTTGATGCAATCACTAATAGACTCTAGCAGCAAATTAAAGGAAGGAAACTCCCAGCATTTAGTTCACCATGGGTTGATTAGGATCCTCATTAAGGATGCCCTCCAAAGCCTCAAAATCCCCATAACATGGCCAGTCTTCAGAAACTTACCAGTAGAGGATGAAATCAAAACCCTCACCTATGGTGTTAATCCTTCTATCAATGAGGAGGAGGAAAAACAAGAAGAAGAAGATACAGAGCTAGATGGGGATGATCTGGGTGAAGAAGAAACTAATATAGAGGAACATGCTAAAAGAAGACAAGCAAGATGATGCTGAAATAAGAGGAGGAAACAAAGGAAGAAGTTGATGGAGATGTGAAAGAACAAAAGGAAGAAGATAAGAAAAACAGAGAGAACTTCTGCAGGAAAAGAAATACCAACTAGCATATATGGCCAACCTTTCCTTAGAGGCCATCTAGTGTGATATGCCAACTAAATCCTATGCTCTTTACCTTAGAGAACAATGGCTGCAATTTCATATTAAAACATTAGCACAAAGGAGCACCATGCCATTTTAGGAATGCAGATAGTTTATTGATCTTTGTGATCAAAGTGCACTAAAGGATGGAGCCAAAATGGCTGAGTTTTACTTGCATAACATGGCCCTCACAGACATGAATATTTGAGATCTTAATGCAAATCTAGGAGATCTACAATTAATGGCTTTGGCATCATTGATGAACCATAAGAAGTCAAGGGTTGTAGAGATGAAAAGAATATTGACCAGAGAGCAAAATGAAGTTTTTTTCTTCATCAGAGTTGAACAATCAAATCCCATGGCCCTAATCAACACCCATAATCTAATTGAAAATGATCCTCAGCTAGCACCTAGATAACTTGCATCCCATGAGCAAGCAATTTCACATTTTGAGGACATGTTTAGGCTGCCAAGAAATGATAATATATATGCCTGCATAAGGAGATGGAAAACACTTCCACATGGCTTGAAGATCAGAGAATGTCAGTGGGAAGAAGTAGAAAGGAAAGTAGGCTTCTATGAACAAGAAGTAGAGACCACAACAGAAGCATGAGATGTCAGAGAGGCTACCAAAGCCATTAATTTGCTCAGAGGATGAGAAACACTTTCAGTAGGGGGGTGATGATGAGCCTCATCATTAAGTAATTATATGGGCCTTAATTGACCTTAATTCACCTCCTAGCTTAGTCAAACCAACTATTCTCACAACTTATTGCATACTTTTGATTATATTTTGTTTATGAGATGAGTAGAGTTGGATATTTTGCTTTGTCGTCTAATGTGCATGTAATGCAGGAATAAAGGATAAAAGCAAGGAAAATGCAGGGATAAAGGATAAAAGCAAGGAGCTATGGTAAAGACCTTGGTAAAAACTTGAATGGGACAAGGGGGAGGAATTACAGGAGGTAAATCATCCTCATTTACTGTTCCTCCATTCGAATATCCCTCCATCACCTGAAATTACAAACAACCCCCCTTTTAGAAGGCAACCAAGCAAGTGAAGGTGAAAACAACCAAATCAGGAGTATTAGAAGGAAACCAAGCAAGTGAGAGTGCAAATAGCCAAATCAAGTGTACCATAAGGCATCCAAGCAAGTGGAAGTATGAGTTTAGCTCTTGGGTTAGGGACCAACCCTAGCAGTCGAAGCTCCTCTTTATTGTATTGATATGCTAGCATAGATTCCCGTTTTCTGTTCATTTTCTTAATTAGATGAATTTTCATTACAACAGTAGTACAGATTCATGGTTTCTTGTTCATTTGCTTAAATAGTTCATTTCCATTACAACACTAGCATAGCTTCATGGTGTAGTTGTTTATTTGCTTAAGTAGTTGCATTTCCATCACCACAGTATAGAGTAGATGATTCATGGTTTAATTGGTTATTTGTTTAAGAAGTTGCAGTCTCATTACAATAGTGTAGAGCAGATTAGTTGCGTTTCAGTTTTCTTCATTCATGATTTCATTCAATTAGCAGGTTAGCAAATAAAAGATCTACAAGGTTTCCCACAGGTGTCTCGGCCTCACCTCCTCCCTCTGGGACCATGACATGAGGAAGAAACCCTGCAGCAACCCCAAAAACAAGGGTTTTGGTTTTCATAGGGAGTTTATTGTTTAATGCAGTCACTGGGTTCATTACATTGTTACTCTATTCCTTTCATGATCATCTGCTCCTTCACTCTCTTCCTGTAATTTGATCTCCCTCACATCCCTTTCATTCTCCCCCAGCATGAAATACTTAGGCGTAAGTAGTTAATTCACATTTAAATGGCTTTTACCCATAGATTACCTTACATAGAAAAACCTAACCAATCACCAGCCAATTCATTTTCAACGTTGACTTTATGCACTTTAAATCCCCACCGTCGATTTGCCTTGTTTGATCTGACGGCTATCACGCACAGGCTCACCAATTAGCTCGGTAAAATCTCCACCATTGATATGCCTCGTCAGATTCGACGGCTATCGCGCGATATCGCGTGGATTTCTCTCTGATCGTTATCTGCCTGAGGGCACGTAATAAGAGTGGTTTCCCCATGCTACGTGTCACCCGGGGAGGCTAATCACCTAAAATTTTAGAAAACTGCTTACAGCTTTGAGGGCGCGCAATAAATAGCTTACCGCCCTTTAAACCCGCTCCATAATTTTTGCATGTTTTCTTCTCCTACTTTAATCTCCACCATCAATCTGTCTCTTGATCAGACAATTGTCGCTTCACCCAATCATCAACTAGCTTGGCCGATCTCCATCGCTGATCATCCCCGCCTGATCCAATGACTATTGCATAATCTCACACGAACACTTGCACGACCGTTATCCAGCCAAGAGCATGAGAGAAAATTGGTTTTCTAATTGCATGAAAAGTCAAAATACAGCTTATGGTTTTGAGGGCACACGAAATAAAAATTACGACCTCCGCAAACCCGCTATGATTTCTGGATGTTTCTTTTGTCCATGATCTAATATCCACCATCCATCTGCCTACTAATCCTGTCTGCCCATTTCTTGACTTAGCCTCTGCAATATAATCCCATTCATCCAGCTCCTGTTAACCCTATTCGTTCATCTATTCATTCAACTGCCGCGACATAATCTCCACTGTTCATCCTATTAGTTAACCCTGTTCGCCCATCTATCTACGTACCCTTCTGCAATCTGATCTCAGCCGTTCATTTACCTTTCGCTCACCTGATCCAATGGCTCTTATGCACTGTTGCTCACTACGTCCTCTTTTGACCAATTTTGATCTTTGACTTCTCTTCCACTTAAACACAGACTTATCTTAGTTTCCTTTGCTTACCCCTTAGTCTAGTTTTGATATTTTTACTTCTGCAACTTAGATAGTAGCATTAGATTAGTGGTGTTTTAGTAATTATGATTCACATAGCTGTTTAGATGGTTAGGTAGGGTTTGGTGTGAGTTATCATTACAAGTTGTTTACTGCAGTAGAGTAGCTCTCCCTTAGTATAGATTTTCTCTTCTTCCATCAAAATCAAGCTTCTTTTGACCCTATAGAAGTTTTTCTTGGAACCCCTGGGGTCTCTTGCCAAATGAGCAATGAAAATAGGAAGTACCTTCACTTCTACTTGTGCATATAGCACTGTGACCTCCAAATTTGTACGAATCTTGGGTTGATAAGTAAATATGGTAGCCCTAGTAGTTGCAACATTCTTACTGTAATACCTAGGGTCAATTCCCTGTGTATTTTTCAGTTAGTCTAGTTTTCACGTAACCAATCTTAATCATATCATTCTACAGTATTCCTTCTAGTCATAAAAATTATCCTTGTGTGTGCCTAACCATCTTGCAGGCTTAGTTCTTAATGCTAGATCTAAGGCCTAGAACAAATGTTCCTCGAGTACATCCCTTTCAAAATGGTTAAGAAATATATTGACATCACCCAAGGAATCATAATAGGTTAACTTATGTACCTCATTAGATACACAACATAGTGATTTTGTAAGTCGATTACAACTCAATGTAGAGGCATCATGCAACAGATTATGCCAGTTTTCTAACTCTGCATCTGAATCTGATTGGCAAGAACTCTCCTTCTCCTAGTTGATCCTTCCATCTGCAGTGGGATTGATCCAATATTCATTTCGCATAGTTAACTTATAAATGTGCTCAATGTCACCATCTTCATAATAGTCATGGTTCGGTTCTGTCTATCACACACCCTTAGCTGGATCCAATGGGACAATTAATCGAAGTTCATTCTTTTCAAAGACCATGCTTCGCTTCTTTAAGTTAATGATTGCGTTTATCTCAAAGACCCAATCAATCCCGAGAAATGCTAGGTATGGATTACTATCATCGACAATCTCAATAACTTCAAAATCAACCACTTCTCTTACTCCTTCAATATCTACAATTGCTCCATGCATGCACCCCATTGGAATTATCTTTTGTTGATTCACCACCTGCAACTGAATTGCCGACCACTGTAACTTGGGATTTCCCATACATTCCCAAGTCTACTTCAAAAGTACGTCAACATCAAATCCCAAGACTAGGATTATCTTATCCATTTCGAAGTCACCGATCTGTGCAGTCAGCCGCATCTCACTACAGATTCTCTTCTTTCTTTGGTTCACCTTATTGACAATGCGCTGTCCTTGTAATGACTTATCCTTGCTAGGGTAGTTATCTATTAGTTCTTGTAGTCCCTCTACTACTTTTTGATCCTACAATAACTTCATGTGGGTTTGTAGAAATGATTTTAACACTATGGGATCTGAATCTTGTGTTGCAGTAGCATCTTCTGGTTTCTCCTTTCATGAGACTATTGACATCTCGTTCTGAGATGTAGAAGCACCTAGACCCATAAAACTCTTTCTCACCTCCATGAACGTCTCTTTTTCTCTATGTAAATCAAACCCAACATTCTTCTCACTGGCTTTTTGGAACCATGAATCCGATTTTGGCTATTTGCCTTCGACTTTGTCTTCACCAGTGGCTACACCGCTTCGCCTGACTATGTTAACACTGGGATCGTATTTGCATAGATCAGATCTCATCATTTGAATATTCTGCGTCGGCTGTTGGTTCTTCTTCTTTTTCATCTTCACTATTAAGATAGGGAAATATTCTATAACATGATCAAATTGAAGACAATACTAACATGAAGGGTGTGTTGGATTCTGACAGTCACTCACAAAGTGTCCTGGTTCTCTGTAGTTGTAACAAATAATCTAGCCTCAACCTCTTCCAGCTCCTCCTCCTCCTCCTCTTCCCCGTCCTTAGAGTCCTTCGTGAATGGTAGGGGAGGCTTGGTCTTATGTGCACGGTTTTCAACCCGCATTATATACATCAAAGTTTTTTCCATTATTAGTTCATAGCTTCAATAATTCATCTCATCATGACCAATTGATTTACAAAAGTTGAAAAAGAGTTGCTTTGGAGACTCTATAAACTTCTATAATAGGGAGAAATTATCTATCGAATGTTGTCCTGACACTTGGCATATACTACACTAGGTACTTGCATTGGTGCTTGATCCAGTGGAAGGGTCTCATTTTAGCAGGTTAGGACCTCCTACAACTATATAATCCTAGAATATAGGACATTGATCCTTATGATGACCTTCAGCCTTGCGTTTTTTGTACCAAACTTCATAATGTGTCCGTGACTTAGCCTCCTTTCCTTTATTCATATCTTGCAACTCCATATGCAGGCTTGCTAGTTGCACCTGGATCTTTTAAACTCCTGAATTTGTATCCTGAATTGGTGAGCCTTATAGCTTCATCATGATTTCCAACGCTTCGGCCTCAGACCCAATCTTTTGCTGAGATAACGACAATCTTAAGTGAGGTAATAATGAAGCTATATACCAATCTCTATGTTGTTCATTTGAAATACGAAGTTTAGCTTGACTCAGTAAGCACTTCAATCACTAATTTATATCCTACACATACTCATTAACCCTCTGCTTGATCTCCTTGATTTCAGTCACACATTGAGCTTTTGACTTTGGCTTCGTAAATTCTGCATTCAACGGATCCTTTGTGTTAGCCAATGAAGTAGTTGAATGAGTCATGTTATATCTAATGTACCATGTAAGTGCTCTATCCTGTAGTGCTATAACTATTGTGATTTCTTCATATCATCATCATTGATTTGTTATGCTTTCCACATAGCTTTTGTGACGACCCAAAACTGTTCAGGATCCTTTGGTCCTTGACCCCTAAATACAGGCATTTTCACTTTAATTTCCAACTAAATAGCGGAGGTGGAGGTGGAGGTGGATGTGGAGGTGTACGTGTATGAGGTGGAGGTGAAGTGGAGGTGGAGTGGTTGGATGTTGAATTCCAGAAGTACCCTGATCTACAGTCTGCACCTCACCTCTGGGTGTACTAGGGCTACTTCGTTCTTCTTCACTTTTAAACTCTCCCAATAAGGGATTGCATTCACTTCTGAAATCTTTTCTAGATCTACTCTGAATCGCTTTCCACTTCGCGTAGATCCAGTCAGACCCCTCTTAAACATTAAGGTAAAGGAAAAATCCCATTTTCACACAAAAGCATTTTAATCTAGGTTTTTAGCAATTTCAGGTACTTACCTCTTGGACCTTTGAAGAATCATCGTTCAGCTACACTATAGACACATATGTATATGTTGAAAATTCAGTGATGAAACCTCCTAGGATACTATCAATCCAGTAATCAAAAACCCTCACAACCTTATAATTAGATCTTCCAAGATATTTTACTAATTTTGGAGTCCACAAAATAGGATTGTCGTGCTTCAAAGTAGGTTCGCTATCTACTAATTTGGTCAGCCACTGGTGTAATTCATAAGGGAACGATGAAAAGAACACTCTGTGTACTTTTGTGTAGAGATACCTCTGTAACCACTTTTCTTTTGAGAAGCACAAATTCATATTCTCCTGAGTTGCAAATCGTGCAACTTCTGATCTATCCACTTCTCAATTTCCTTCTTAGTTGGTATCCACTTACGCTACATCACACATCCCTTAGATAGATCTCAATCCCGACAACAGAACCATTTGTTGGCTTGAGGGGGCTTGCACCCAGGTTTTGAGTTATCTACACTAACCAAAAAAACATTACACTATCGGCCCTTTCGGCAACAAACTATGTAGAGCAGGCTGTAGTCATACCCTAGATAGTATTGGGGGATGCTAGAACCAGGCTTTTGCATCTAGAAGGCTATGTGATGTGGTTAAGGAATTTTCTTCAGTTTCAGGTCTGATCTAATCTCTTTGAACCCTTAGTCATGAACTTTAGTGATTTTTAGTTAAGGAGAGTTATAAACTTTGCGTAAACATCTAATCATGCATAAAATCATATATGACAATGGATTCAGATCTTTGCAGAGCAGTAAACTCAAAAATACAGATAACTATCATTAAGAGTGCATAAATATAGAAAATACCAAAGTATATAAAGATAGACACATAATTGTTTCAAATGTTATTTATTACTTCAGATATTCTTTATACAAAATTTCCACACCCCACGCCCACAATTGTAGGGTCCTGTGCCATCAACTACGGACTTACCAAGTGTTGGGTGTAGTACAGGGTCTATAAATGTACCAACATTTAATTTCCAATCTGGAAAGTTCTTGAACTTTGAGACGTAGCACTGGAAATGCGAGAGAAAGCCCCTGGAAACCTACAAAATAAATGCTAGTCTATCTTGCATATTAATCTCATCAATAAATGAAATCCTGCACTAAAAGAGAATTTGAGAACACCAATCCAAACAATTAAAATCACACAGGAAATAAAAGAAATCAATGCTAAAGGAAATTTAGAAAGGAAATCATAACTAGAAATAAAGTGGTGCTGACATAATAACAAAAAGACTGTAAATGCTGGAATAAGTTCAAAAATAATTCAAACCATTATGCTTGCACTAATTCTGTGTAAAGTTAACTTGAAAGCATTAGCAACATAACAGGGAAATTTACTGTGTAAATAAACTTATAAGGGAAAGTAAATTAATGTGTATCTCGCCTTACTTGTCCCTGAAAATGAATCTTGCAAACTATCCAGAAGTTAAAGGAAACATAATGGTAATTAAACATTTATCAATTCAAACATAGTGTCGTTTCCTTATTTATAAATATCGGCTCAGCAAATGTAAAAATTAGCTTTAGATATAAATTAATAGATTTGGATTAATTTATAGAATTCGATTTAGATCTCATAAAGGTAGAGATGATATTGTAGATTCAGACAATCTAGAAGGACACGATGTTTGTTTAAAATATTTCAAGTGCAAATGTGATTAGAGATGCAACAAATGAAATAGTTTATAAAGGAAGAATTTGTAGCAAATCAAATTAATTCTAGAACTAGAAATTGAGGGCAGAAAGAAACTGTAAAATTCACATAACAATTAATAATCTAAATGTTATTGAATCTAAAAGATGAGAGCGGTGTCAAGCTGGTCTAGCAACCAACCCAGCCAGCTCACACCCTCGATTAACCTAGTTCACACAACAATTAGATTCATTAAGATGCAATGGATGAATAGACAAAGAATGAATTAAAATTGCTTCAATTAACTAAAAAAACACAGCCTTTTACATCACATAGACAATGCTCAACTCCAGCAAGCAAGAGGAGTGATCTACCAATTATGAACTGCGTGAGGCTACATTGGGACAACTCCTCTACCCTTCTACACCTTCCTTTGACACACACTATCCTTCGCTGGGTCGATTTCCTTCCTTAGTGTAATTAATTGATTAATTTTTTGACTATCACTCCAGGCAGTTTATATAGGCATCGATTTACAAATTGGGGCTTTTCAATAGCCAATTAAAATACATGAGGAGCAGATTGTGAATTGTAACAATTCCCCAGGAATAAAATGGAATTTGTAACTAAATGTCAAAATAAGAATTGTTTCTCGCAAGTCATTCCTCTTTTCCTGGAACAGTGCTATGGGTGGACTCCACGTAGGTTGGGTGCTATGCTATATCATAACCACGTGGCATAGATGAGGGCAAAGCATTGCGTTGACTCTAGCATTGATGTGGCTGCCCTTCCATTCTAATCGTGGAGTATGTTCGACTAGGATACATGAATATTCGGGCTCTCCATCTAGAAAATTAGTTTACTGTCCTTGACACCTTAGATTCAACACTATATTCCAAACCTGCAAACAAATGGTTCCAGGCTTTAAGAAGGAAATTAAACAACCCATATTATACTATCACAGTTGAAAGGAAGTCGGGCTTCTCAATTTCCTTATCAATGAATGCGTTCCTCCAACCATTAATCATACCAAACACTAGAATCTGGAGTGACCACCTTCTTATTATAAGTGAAAACCATATTGTCCAGATTCATGAGATGAAAAAGTCTGTTTTGGATATATTTGTTCAAATATCTAGTCGGCTTCATAGCAGAAAGATTCAAGTACTACAATAACATAAAGATGAGCAAAAAAATCTACGTGATCGGCTTAAGATGTTTCCTTGGTGAATCTGCAACAGAATTTGAATAGTCGGAAGGTCCTTGCCTGTCGACGCGTTTTAGCTCTCTCCATTTTGATGAGACTGGTCTGCATTTTTCCAAATCCACGGGCTTTACCTTCTACTATATTCGTTTCTTGCCCTAAATTTTGGTCAACATCTATATGAACATCTTCATTTCTTTCTGTGCATTTATCATTTGATACAACTAGCCTATTAACTTCATCCTTGATAGTGGTTTTCAGAACAGGTATAAGATGGGCCTGTTTATCAATCTTAAATCCATCATTCACTTCCCTATCCAAATGAATAGTAAGAGTTGGTATTCTAAGAATAGGTTCTTGGATTCTAACCAGTTCATGTGTGTATGAAGCAACACCATCAATGTTTCTCTTAACCATCACATGGCTAGCAACAGTCAAATCTTCGATCAAACCAGGTGTTCCATAATCCACCCCCATACAGTTGAACACTTATTTCCAGAAATCCTCCTTTAGTGACGATGGCTCTTCCAAGGAACAAAATCATGTAAGTCAACAGCTGATACAATTTGATCCCCATGAATGGAGGGTTTGAGTATAGGCATAACTTCAAACACGGTGACATCAGTGTAAGAGTTTGCATGCTTCTAACAAAATACCATTGCCTTTATGAACAGAGCATGAGACCAGATTTGAGTTGAACATAGTGTAGGAAGCCCACTGTAACTAGTGCAGGAATTTGAATTGGTGCAGAAACATAAATACAATGGTGTAGGCATGTGAATGCACTGGTGCAGGCACGTCCCAAAGTATAATAAAACCAGTTTTAATCCTGCACATACAAACCTTAATTAAACTCTCATTAATGCTATTTTAATCCTGTTAAGACAAAGAAGTAACAAATAATCTTTGAAAATAATCATTTAGCCAATCGACAACATGAGAGAAATAGATATAAAATAGGAAAAAATGGAGACCCAACATCCCCCGATGTTGACCATCTTGCATGTCTTCATGCAAGGAAATCCAGTGTTGCTACTTCCATGCAAAAACAAAAATTAGAATATTTGTAGGCATTTCAAAATGATGTTCCTGCAATTTTTTGTCATCACCTTTCCTGCGCTAGATAAAGCTTGCTCTAAAACAGAGTGTCTGCTAGGCTCTTTATTTGCTTAAATTGAGTTCAAGAAAACCTAAAACGAAAGCTACCATAAAAAAACTAAATTTCACGAATGGTGTTACTTGAACAAAATAGCTAACTTTTAAAATTTCCAAAAGAATATCTCACATGCATCCCTTATCAGAAGTTACACTTTTAAAAATCCTCATTGTAAATGTGAGTGACATGATTTAAAAGCATGGTGTTAAAAATATACATAGCCTTCCCATAGTGACCATTTTACCATTATCCATGTATAGTTGAAGCTCCTCTTTCCTGGGCACAGTGAATTACCTATACTAAGGGTCTCCATGCCCATAAAAATCATTCCAAAAAGATAGAACTCCAAGGTATAACAACAGAAGCCATTCTCAAAGAGATTGATAGTGAGTTCACAGAAAGCAAAAACAACCAAGTAAAGTATAGTATAGAGTCAACTTTAATACCACAGGCATGGCCCTGCTACCAACAGGAATCCATAGCCTCGATAGGGATACCTTTGAACCTTATGACATGCTTTTGTCCCACCTATTAGATATAGATTCAGAGTCGTTTAAGAACATTTGATTTTTTTCTTTTTATAAGTTTATAGAGGGTCGCTATCCTAGATTGGTAACCAGATATCGATAGTGCCATTCACAAGAACTAACAAGAATGAATGAGCCGAATCGCGATGAGACCTCTCGTCTTCCAGTTTTTTAACTAAAATACATTACCCTGGCTTGGTGACCAGTGCGGTAATGTCATTCTCATTAGGACCCATGATCATAGTAGGTCGGCTCGCAATGAGACCTCCTACCCCTCAATTAATTCGTTTATGTTTAAAAAAAAACTCTGATTATGATTAACCTCATATGGGTTACTTAATAGGTGGGGAAACAAATATACTCCTTAAGAGTGCAAGATGGCGTGAATTTTTTTTTAATTACTATTCTTTACCAATTGGTAATGCTACCTTAAGAACTTGTTTAAAAAAACATCTCGGATAATGACCAAAAATATTCCTTGAGTTGATCATGTTAGGGTTCTTTATGAAAGCTTATTAGAGTTTTGTAGGAATGGTCCACCATAGGAGGTTTTTCATTGGTCCCTTCGAAGAGGAATTTGAAAAGATTTTCTGGATAATAGTTTGATGGAATAGGAAAAAATATTACATGTAACTTAAAACAATATCCTTGACTGACATGTTGATCAACAATCAAAGTCACCTTAAAATATGAGGTATTAAGTGTAAATTTCTTCTGACAAGTCTTACCATGAGAGTGCATGATAATAGAAATTTCAAAAGTTTTGTTTTTAGGGAATCACAAGCTCATGAGTGTTGTTAAGCATTTTTATTCATTATTATCCTAATAAAGAAATAAATATCACTTCTAAGTGAAGGCATACTTCCAATGAAGCCATGTGCGTAAAAAAATACTAAATATAATCACACTCAGGTTTAAAATGTAAACTTTAACACATATTGGAGTATGAGAAACCAACTTACTTAGCTAATATGGTACTAAGATTTTTTGAATGATGAGGGAATGGGGTGTACTAACAATTGTTTGGAACAAAGATTCAATAGGACACACATATTCATGGTTCTCCAACTTGTATAGGTCTTCCACAACTTGAAGTTTTCTCCCTTCACATTGACAAGGATGGTTGAGAGAAACTCTAGGGTTTTCTTCTTTGTGAGCTTCAACAACAGTTTTTGAACAAGTTCCAATCATAGATTTCTGCTCTATTTGTTTATGGATTAAAGTTTCTTCCCAAGGTAAATGTTGTGTGCTTATAGGGGAAGTTTCTGTATTCACTCCTCTCTCCTCTCTAAAAGATATGACATTACATTTGATAGGGGAGTGAGTAGGAAAAATGGGTGAGTTAAATTCATGTGCAACATGATTGTTGAAATTAGGATTTGGTTGCACAAATAGTTGGGATCATAAAGAGGGATAACATGGTGGTACATTGGATGGGAATTGCAACTGTTGTGGCTTAGGTAATGGAATTTTCATGGGGAATTTCCCTAGAGAGGAGGCTCCAAACGATCCTTGATGTTGCGGGAACATCTGGCTCGAGGGAGAGGGCCATTCCAGGAATAGGGTACAGTATTGAATAAAAGGAGGAATATAAGTCTTCCATGGAACTGTGGGGTTGTAGATGTGTTGAGGAAACTACTGGGGACAATAAATATTTCTCCAAGCATAGAATGATGATGAGTTTGGAGTTATACCTGGTGGTCTATTTATTTCCTTACTTGATTCCTTAAATACCTATTGAAACCCCGACAATGATGGAAAATAATTTGTTGAATGATTCTCCTTACACCGCTTCCATTCTTCCTGCAAATCATACAATTGTAAATTTAGAAAAGATTTTGTAGCTCCTATTTTTGTAGTAGATTCCAAAAATTTAGAAGAAAGGTCTCGAGAATTCTTATCAATCTTGGAGATTCCTCTTGAATAACTAATGCATAATTTACAAACATCATCATATGGTAAGTGAGAAACATCACTTGCTCCTATTAGATTTAAAGGTTCTAAAAATTTGTCTTTGATTCCTTTGAGTAGGAGTGTTTTCAAGGTCTCTTTTACCAAATTCTTATGTTTTGAGTTTTGGAGGTTGTATCTAAGTTGCTCCACATAATCGTCCAAGATTTCATTTTCGCCTTGTGTTATTCCAAAAATATCTTCACTGGCTTGGCAATAGTCTTGATATTTTTCCAAGAATGATTTCTTCATGTTTTGCCATGTTTGAATAAAGTTCCCACCAAGGCTCATGAACCAGCGGAGAGCCGCTCCTTTAAGAGTAAGAGGAAGAAATTGCAACCTTTGAGAATTAGTATAATAACCATATCCTCTACAAATTACTTCAAAATCAAATAAGAATGTATCTGGGTCTGCATTTTCCAAACCATGAAATTTTGATAGTGCAGATGGGGGAATATTATGCATTTGAGCCACTCCTAGATCTTTGATCGGTAATTCAAAAGTAACAATGTTTTCCATTTATTACCAAACTAAAAGAGGTTCTCCATGTACTACTTCGAGACTCCTTCTTTGAATGTTCCTGGAAGCTAATCAGTGAAATAGGTGCATTGAATGATTGATATTAGCCTCAAAATTCTTCATTCAAGAATGCCTCGAAATACCATTTCTCCGTCTTTAACAAGCACGTTGGTATATATTGTTAGCATATGAATAGTGTATATATATATGTGTAGGGTGGGTGGAGGCTTCTTACAACATTAAAGAAAATGAGAAACCTCAAAGGAACAGTGCAGGAAAGAAATAAATTCAAAGAACATAAAATTGCAAGAAAAACTAGGTGAAGGAAAAAAAACCAAATGCGGCAAATCACAAAGGTCAATCCCCTGAGTGCCTCCCCGACAACGGTGCCAAAATGTTGGGTGTAGTATAGGGTCTATAAATGTACCAACATTTAATTTGTCAATCTAGAAAGTTCATGAACTTTGAGACACAGCACTGGAAATGCCAGAGAAAGCCCCTGGAAACCTGCAAAAGAAATGCTAGTCTATCTTGCATATTAATCTCATCAATAAATGAAATCCTGCACTAAAAGAGAATTCGAGAAAACACCAATCCAAAAAATTAAAATCATGCGGGAAATAAAAGCAATCAATGCGAAAGGAAATTTAGAAAGGAAATCATAACTGGAAATAAAGCAGTGTTAGCATAATAACAAAAGGAATGTAAATGCTGGAATAAGTTCAAAAGCAATTCAAACCATTATGCTTGCACTAATTCTATGTAAAGTTAACTTGAAAGCATCAACAACATAACAAGGAAATTTACCGTGTAAGTAAATTTATAAGGGAAATTAAATTAATGTGTATCTCACCTTACTTATCCCTGAAAATGAATCTTGCAAATTTTCCAGAAGTTAAAGGAAACCATAATGGCAATTAAACATTTATCGATTCAAACGTAGTGTTGTTTCCTTATTTAGAAATATCGGCTCAACAAATCTAAAAATTGCATCTTTAGATATAAATTAATAGATCTGGATTAATTTACAGAATTCGAGTTAGAGATCATAAAGGCAGAGCCAATCTTGTAGATTCAGATAATCTGGAAGGACACAATGTTTGTTTAAAATATTTCAAGTGCAAATGTGATTAGAGATGTAGCAAATGAAATAGTTTATAAAGGAAGAATTTGCAGCAAATCAAATTAATTCTAGAACTAGAAATTGAAGGCAGAAAGAAACTATAAAATTCAAACAACAATTAATAATCTAAATGCTATTGAATCTAAAAGATGAGAGCGGTGTCAAGCTGGTTTGGTGGCCAACCCAACGAGCTCACACCCTCGATTAACCTAGTTCACACAACAATTAGATGCATTAAGATGCAATGGATGAATAGACAAAGCATGAATTTAAATTGCTTCAATTAATTAAAAAAACATAGTCTTTTACATCACACAGACAATGCTGAGCTCCAGCAAGCAAGAGGAGAAATCCACCAATTATGAACTACGTGAGGCTACATTGGGACAACTCCTCTTCCCTTCTACGCCTTCCTTTGATGCGCACTATCCTTGGTTGGGTCGATTTCCTTCCTTACTAGAATTAATTGATTAATTTTCTGACTATCGCTCCACGCAGTTTATAGAAGCATTGATTTACAAATTGGGGATTTTCAACAGCCAATTAAAATAAAGGAGGAGTATATTGTGAATCGTAACAATTCCCCAAGAATAAAATGGAGTTTGTAACTAAATGTCAAAATAGAATTGTTCCTGGCAAGTCGTTCCTCTTTTCCTGGAACGGTGTTGTGTGTGGACTCCACGTAGGTTGGGTGCTATGTGGTATTGTAACCACATGGCATAGATGAGGGCAGAGAATTGCGTTGACTCTAGCATTGATGTGGCTGCCCTTCCATTCTAATCATGGATTATTTTCGACCAGAATACTTGAATATCTGGGCTCTCCATCTAGAAAATTAGTTTACTGTCCTTGACACCTCAGATTCAACACTATAATCCTCCAAACCTACAAACAAATGGTTCCAGGCTTTAAGAAGGCAATTAAACAACCCATATTATACTGTCACAGTTGAAAGGAAGTTGGGCTTCTCAATTTCCTTATCAATGAACACGTTCCTCCAACCATTAAACATACCAAACACTAGAATCTGGAGTGACCACTTTCTTATTATATGTGAAAACCATATTGTCCAGATTCATGAGATGAAATAGTCTGTTTTGGCTATATTTGTTCAAATATCTAATCGACTTCACATCAGAAAGATTCAAGTACCGTAATAACCTACAAACGAGCAGAAAAATCTACATGATAGGCTTAAGATGTTGCCTTGGTGAATCTGCAACAGAATTTGAATAGTTGGAAGGTCCCTTCCCATTGATGCATTTTAGCTTTCTCCATTTTGATGAGACCATTCTGCATTTTTCCAAATCCATGGGCTTCACCTTCTACTATATTCATTTCTTGCCCTAGCTTTTGGTCAACATCTATATGAACATCTTCATTTCTTTCTGTGCATTTATCATTTGATACAACTAGCCTATTAACTTCATCCTTGACAACGACTTCCATAACAAGTATAAGATGGGTTTGTTTATCAATCTTAAATCCATCATTCACTGCCCTGTCCAAATGAATAGCAAGAGTTGGTATTCTAAGAATAGGTTCTTGGATTCTAACAATTTCATGTGTGTATGAAGCAACACCATCAACGTTTTACTTGACCATCACACGACCAGCAATAGTCAAATCTTCGATCAAACCAGGTGTGCCATAATCCACCCCCATACAGTTGAACACTTATTTCCAGAAATCCTCCTTTAGTTACGATGCCTCTTGTAAGGAACAAAATCATGTAAGTCAACAACTGACACAATTAGATCCCCATGAATGGAGGGTTTGATCTGAATGGAAAATGGCATCAACCCAAGGTATTCATCCACCCATTTTATTCATTCACCCATGGAATTTACCCATGGTATTGTAAGTGGCATCCAGCCATGGTATTTATCCACCCATGGTAATGTAAGTGACATCCACCCATGGTATTTATTCACCCATGGAATTGACCCGTAGTATTGTGACATCCACCCATGGTATTCATTCACCCATGGAATTGAACCATGGCATTGTAATTGAAAGATATTATAAGTAACAAGTCATATTTTGTAAAAGGACAGTTTGTCTGCCACAATGTAGCTCTTATAATTATTCTTTGTTTTAATAAAAAAAAAATCTTTGTGGGCATTCACCTCTTTTTTTTCTGGAATTTCAATTTTTTCAGATCTTGGGGGCCTTTCCCCCAAGATCCATTTCAATCTTTTAGACCTTGGGGGTCTCCCCCCAAGATCCGGATCAGTGGTATTGGAGCAAGCTATGATTCCATGGGAATGAGGGTTTCATGCATATTTCAGTTTCAAAATTTTGCAGAAATATTCAAAAAACTTTAGGCACGTGCTGCGACCTCCATAGAGCACTTTCTTGGGCCAAGTAGGAAGAATTTTTCTTTTTTCACTTTTTTGCATGATTTTTTTTTGGGCGGCGAGTTTGCAGATCAGATCTGAAACATTTGGTACAAAATTTACAAAAACAAATACCATATTTGGATTCCTTGCGAAAAAATACCAAAATTGAAAAAACAAATCGGCCGAATCAGAGTCCGGATGAGGGAGATGTCGCTGATTTAAAATCAATTAATTTTTTAGAACTTTTGTAACGGCGGAATAGTTGCAGCGCGAATCTGAGATTTCAAAGTGTCCAGATGAGGATTTCCAACACATGGGAAGATGCAAAATGATCCTTCTATTTCCAAAAATAGGTTATAATAAATATTTTGAGTTATATTGACCGAGTTATGTCCATTTTAATTCTAGAGCAGCATTCAAAGTGGGTTCCCTTTGGAGACATGCCCTCCCACCCCGATTTAGTAGTCACCTGGTTCACATTCATCAGTTTCATCATAGTAGCATTCGACTTGGGTTCTTTGGAGATGTTCCCTCCCACCTCAGGCTATGTAGGCACCTGCTACTTCATCAATAACCAACATCATGGTTATGGGTCAACCACACAAAATACTTGTCATCGAAGTCCATTTACTAGGCTGCACACTGTTAGCATGACAGTTGGTCACAAGCATTACTGGGTATCTCTATCCTCAGATCTTCTTTTGTCATGGTTATGGGTCATTCACAAACCCACACTTCATCGAAGTCCATTTTCTAGGCCACACATTGTCAATATCGCAGTTGGTCACAAGCATTACAAGGTATCTCTATACTTGGATCTTCGTTCATCATGGTTATGTGTTAACCACATAAAACCCTTCTCTTCAGTGGGTCTTCATATTCAACAAAGACTTCACAGGAGGGAACTTCACGCAATGGGGACCATTGCTTCTTAAGGAGGGAGGAATGATCCGAATGGAAAATGGCATCAACCCAAGGTATTCATCCACCCATTTTATTCATTCACCCATGGAATTTACCCATGGTATTGTAAGTGGCATCCACCCATGGTATTGTAAGTGACATCCACCCATGGTATTCATTCACCCATGGTATTTGCCCATGGTATTGTGACATCCACCCATGGTATTCATTCACCCATGGAATTGACCCATGGTATTGTGCCATCCACCCATGGTATTCATTCACCCATGGAATTGAACCATGGCATTGTAATTGAAAAATACTATAAGTAACAAGTTGCATTTCGTAAAAGGATAGTTTGTCCACCACAATGTAGCTCTTACAATTATTCTTTGTTTTAATAAAAAAAATCTTTGTGGGCATTCTCCTCTTTTTCTTCTGGCATTTCAATTTTTTCAGATCTTGGGGGCCTTTCCCCCAAGATCCATTTCAATCTTTTAGATCTTGGGGGTCTCCTCCCAAGATCCAGATCGGGGTTCAAGTACAGGCACAACTTCAAACACGTTGACATCAATTTAAGAGTTTGCATGTTGCTAACAAAATATCACTGCCTTTATGAACAGAGCATGAGACCAGATTTGAGTTCATCATAGTACATGAAACTCACTATAACTATTGCAGGAATCCCAATTGGTGCAGGAATGTAAATGCAATGGTGCAGGCATGTGAATGCACTGGTGCAGGCATGTGAATGCACTAGTGCAGGCATGTCCCAAATTATAATAAAACCAGTTTTAATCATGCACATACAAACCTTAATTAAACTCTCATTAATGCTATTTTAATCATGTTAAGACAAACATGTAACAAATACTCTTTGAAAATAATCATTTAGCCAATCGACAGCATGAGAGAAATAGATAAAAAATAGGACAAAATGGAGACCCAACACCAAGGTCTCCGTGCACTCAGCTACAAGAGCCGTCCCCTTCGCCCGAATAAATAAAGATCTACAATTATAGACTCAGAAATACCTTATCCATCCGTTAATTACTTTCCTTAGACTCACTAAGAAACCCTTTTATATACTCTTTTCTATTGCAATACTATGATCCGCAAACCATGGGCATATCTCAAAAAAATACCAAAATGTAAGGAGTTTTGACCTTCCTAAAACCCATTGAATCCTATTTGACCTGTGCGCTATGCACTTGCTCCTCAAAATGCAGAGTCTTACAATATATAAACAAAGCTTGAACTAGGGGACCCTGTCCCAACAATGAGTCTTCTGTTGTAGGTGTGTCAAAGTTCTTCTATTGTGGATGGAAAGAGTACCCCCAAGAAGAAACACACACATGCAATAGGGATTCTTCTAACATCTAGTGGAATAATCCACAAAAGGTCTGGCTACCATTACAACCAATCAATGAGAAATATATGTCTGTTATCCCGTGGAATAGTCCACAAGGATGGGACAAAAACAACAATCATTACATCATATTCTCAACAAGATAAGCACTAAAATAACCAAAATAGTTGAACTACTTTAGCGCAAATGAGAGAAAACATGAAATACAAACATCCACAGAATAATCTTACAAATATACATAATCCATGCATGAAGAATGTGTCAGCCATGAATTCTTATGTTATTAAGTAAAAATTCCAAGACACATGTATACAATGAACATCACTAGCTCCAATAGTGGAGAGTTGGAGCCACTCCTTGCTCCTCAAAAGAACTGATTTTTCTCTCTAATTCCTTGTGGGAGGAGCCAAGGAGAAAAATTCCTTTTCTCATACAATGAGGGTGTATATATAACCAAGGGGTGATGCTTCACCCTCCTTGTGACTCTTTGATTACCCTTGTGACTGTTTGAATTCCTATGGCTCTACGACTTACATGACTTTTCATATTCCTTGTGTGTCCTTTGGAATTCTACTTTACAATACATTTAGAATAGGTAATGACATAATCCACAATAATTATGTGGCATATGATGACTTGTGATAGGACATGCCATGACAATGATGACATGGACTACATGATGAAGTGATAGTGCTAAGTTGTCCTTCTTGTTGCTTCTTTCTTTGTGTCTTGAAGAGATGGTACATGCCCTTCTTATTCCTCCTCCTTATGACTTGAATATGAGGAGTCTTCCATGTGATCTTGATATTCATATTCTATTAAAGTTTGATGTTCCTTCGTCTCCTCTCCTGCAATCATCTGGTCTCTTCTCTCCTTATAAGACTTCGATTGGGATCACACACTTATAATATGTGATGATACAATCAACATAGACAATCCATGACACATGAACAATGCATTTCCATTCGTGTGACAACTTTACAAAATGTGCGGCACTTAATATACAATTTATGACAACCGTGACAACACTTATGCGACAATGCGTAAAACCTTGGGAATGAGTGTGACTGATGTTTACAGGGTTATACCAACTCATTCACACAGAGATAACCCATTGAAACCACTATAATAGGAATCTATACATTATGAGATAGATAATATGCAAAAAAGACAACAATGAAAGTAACACTCTTGCGATATGTGAATGACAATGAAAGTAACACATGCCAGGGCAAAGATAACATGAAAATGACACTAGTTAGAGTGAAAGCAAGCGAAAGCGACAATTGAAAACATGAAAGCAACACTCATGAAAACAAAGGTGCCCGGGAGTGACAATTTTCAAAACTCCCTGAAATAGAAGTACACACGCAGCTATAATGTGAGAAACTATCATTGTCAGTGCGCACTGACTGTCAACATGGATTGGAAATTGCACAGACTGTCTTGATGGAACATGCTATGCTTTACCAATATTGCATTAAATAATGATCTCATGAACTTGTTGTAGTATAAGCATGTGCAAGAAAGTGACTTCGACACTTTTGATCCAAGAAGGGAGATTAAAAGTGTTAGATGACTAAGAATTGACTGATCACAAGATCCATAGTAGACTCCAAAACTTTAGTGTATACAAAATTTTGGAGGGTGTTTGCCACAATGAAAACACACTCCCTATCACAAGCTTCTATGTTTGTTTTCAACTTTGGAGTGTTTACTTTCAACACCTATTCCAAATCCCTACAACTATTCTAATGTAGGTGTAACTACCATAGAAATATAAAATGTCTAATTAATTTTATTAAGCATTGATTCTTATGTTGTTGTTTACTTAATAGGTGAATGAAAATGAAAGCAATGGTATTATGACTTGACTCAAATATTAATGCAGTGAATATGAGGATGTAATCTTTTTCAATTTGATGAACTTATAATTACAAAAGGGTGAAGATTTTCAATTCCCAAGATGCAAAAAGTCCCAGTTTTAACAAATTCCTTTAAAACAAAAGACAATTCCAACAAATACTTCTTTCAAAACATAACAATATACCCTGTAAGATGCAAGAATCTATTATTTTTTGTTGTTTCAAATAGAATGAAGCACACAATAATGCAATGAACTCAATCATATAAAAAAATCAATTCAAGCAAATCTTTTTATTTTTGTGAAAGACAATATTTTATGCAAGGTGTTATCACCAAAAAATCGATCATCTAGCGTAATTTACTAGATGTATGGAAGTACACCATGTAAAACCAATTTTACCATAGTAAAATTTCTTTCACTATGAGAAATTACTTAATAAACCACCTTTGTTAAGTAATTTATAAATAAGCCCATGAAGAATAATTAAATAAATCACTATTTATTTGATTTTCTTCTAGGAATAATTAATTAAACCATTGTTCAATTATTATTCCTTATCATATTTGACCTAATCATGAAAAATAAATAGATAAATCATTAATTATCTTATTTTTCTCTAAGAATAATTAATTAATCACTAATTAATTATTATTCTTTGTCAAATTTGACTAAATCTCTTAGGAATAATTAAATTAAATCATTATTTATTATTATTCCTTAACCAATTTCTTGAGATGATAAATAAATAAATAATTTATTTATTATTTCTAAATAAAAGTTTAATATTTTTCCCTCCTAACCAAATATAATAAAATATTCCAAGTGGCTATTCCGAGAATGGGGTTAATAATATTTTATTATTACTTGTTATTCAATAATAACTCAATATTTTGTTATAAATAGAAGTGTTTTCTATTCATTATTCACTTTTGATTATTTTCATTGTTGCACCCACTGTTGTAACTTTGATTATTTTCATTGTCGCACATCATATTTTTGCTAGGTTTACACATTATAGAGGAGAGACACTTTACACAAGATGAAGACGTTTGAGGATAGACAAGAACCCATCCCATAGAGGGGGATTTGTAACATTTATTTGTTCTCTTCACAGGCGTTATAATAAAACTATTCTTTGTATATCTCGTTTCCATTGGATGATTGGAGTTATTACTATTTCTTTTTGCTATATAACTATGATTGTGGCATAGATCATAATTTTGGCAGGTTTTGTTTCTATAAGTTGTTGTGGCTCTATAATTTTTAGTAGCCATTTATATTGTTGAGATTGTTTGTCATCCACAATATTAAGTGGGTTCTTTTCATACATCTTTGAGAAGAAAAGACTACAACAAAATTGGCGACTCCACTAGTTTTATATAATATATATATTATATATTATATATATATATATATATAATATATTATATATATATATATATAATATATATATATAATATATATTTTTCCAGTCTCTTGATGTTTCCTATATTTTTAATCCTAGATCTGTTAAATTTTCGACTTCTGCAAGTTTTCTGGTCTTTTTCGCAGGTCACAGGAACCATTTGAGGCAGAGACAAATTTTTTTTTCGAGACTTGCCGACCGAGAATCAAGGATAATAAATCTCTGTTTTTAGCCCAAAAAGTGCGATCTAGAGTCCGTAGAACACCTTTCAGCCTAAAAAGTGTGATCCCACTTGAAAATATGTCAGTACTTGCGATTTTAGGGTTTCCGGATTTTTATCATATCTGTTTCTGGTTTTGCCGAGAGCTTTATGCTGGGTTATTTGACCTTTGTCTCATCTTGCTTAAGTCTTGATCTACTCTGATTTACTCATTGAAGTAGAATTTAGCCCCCTGGGGATTCTGGTACCCTTCCACCTTTATAGGAGGAGTTTAGTTGAGTACGTAGTATGAGATTCTGCAGCACTTTCAGCCATATTTTCGAGATATGTACCCTTCTGTTTCAGATCTATAAAGATAGGTTGTCACCATTCATAATTTCATCTTAAAACTTGTTTGATCATTGGCCTTAGGGTCTCATTCGTTGCCCTAGGTGTTACATCCATCTCCCTATATTTTTGCATCGATCTTCCTCTCTGATTTATGTTGTAGCTACACCACTTTCTAGCAGCCTAGTGTCACTTGATCCCAGTCACACCGAAAATTAGATATCTTGACATTTTTAGTATGTTTTCTATTGATTTAGCCACCAACCAGTGCAGTGTTTGCAAACCTAGTTTCGGTGGGGTTTAGTTAATTGTTTTTCTGTTCATTTTCTGTTGTTAATTTTAGTTTATTTTCAACAAGATTTTTTATTTTTTACAAATACGATCTAGGCTTAATCAATAAATAAATTCGCACACACATGCACACCTGAAGAGAAGGGTGCTTGGTTTACACCGCCAAGCTAAGACTTAACATAATAAATTTATCTCCCTTAATCAAGAAAAAGACATATTGTTGATCTCCCTTCACCATTTCTATGTCATGTGTGTCTTACCACCATTGCGCCACCAAGGTGTTTGTCACAGAGACTTTTAGGCCTTCACTGCTAGTTTCTGCTTGGGCATATTACCCCTCCCTGTCGGGTTTGATTTCATAGCCCTCCGAGTCCCCATACCATCTCTTCTCCTATTTCATCTGATTCTTCATCTGATTCCGAGCCTCCTTCACCACATGTCATCACCATGTCTGGATCCACAGCTGGTGTAGGATCCCAACCTGATGTTGGCTTTGGTTCTATCCCGTTGGTCACATCAAGCGGAATAGTCTCAGGAATCATTCCAACAACCCCTATGGTCCCCTTTATGGCTAGATTAAGTCTACTAGATTTTAGCTAGTTGATAAATTACCCCATACACCATGATGTTGGTTGGCCTTCTATGCCGACTAATCTTCCTTCAGACCCCATACACCACGATGCTGGTTGGCCTTATATGCCGACTAAGCTTCCCCCAGACATCCAAAAGTTTGAGGGTAATGTTGGAAAGGATCCTATCAACCATGTATGATCCTTCCACATGTGGTGTTCGTCCAACTCCATTACCGATGACTCCATACATCTTCGGCTATTCAAACACATGCTCACTGGAGATGGTACAAAATGGTATGTAGACCAACCCACCGCATCTCCTTCCGTTTTCGTGACGCTTGCTAAAGTATCCTTTCATATTTCTAGTAACCTCTCTAGTAAGACACCGGTATGGAGCTATTGATCTCATTCCACCAATCCTTCACCACTCACCTTTCTGACCATGTTCAAGAGTGGCGTCAAAGGAGGAGCACGTGCCATGCCCCACCCTTCGAAGACCATGTCTACCTAGATTGGTTTCTTAGGAGCCTTTTATTACCCATTCAAAAAGATGTCATGTCCCATTTTCCTCAGATCGAGGAAGAAGCTCTCAAAACCGCTATAAGATATAACCTGATTTATTTGAAATCCAATTATGTCTATACCATCATTCTAGACCTTCCTCATTCTGGAAGTTCCAATGCATTGAGGGCATCTCACGCTGCCAATGGTATCATTGGAACCCTTTCACATCCTTCGCCATATGATTAGAAAATTTATGGCTATCCACAGGGGGGCACCAATCCCTCTAACACTTATGCCCCTCTTGCTACTAGCATGTTTTCAGGGCCCCAACCTATCTACCAAACCATTGCTCCTCCTTATGGACAGCCGAGCGCTCCAGCCACTCAAGCATTAGCACCGTAGCCTCCCATGCATCCTCGGCCGCAGCAACCACCACCCCCTCAAGGACAAGTGTTTGCACAACAGAGTATGACCAATCCCCAAATTCAAAGAAAACGAATAAGGGGAAGGGTAACAAGGGTAACCAAGGTAATCGAGTTAATTAACCTAGTGAAACCCAGGGGAACTAGTCTAACAATAAAAACAAGCAATAAGGAAATCAACCCAAGAAGAGCAAGGTTATTCGTACAAACAAGCCTTGTGCAAGTTGTGGTGTACATGGCCATTATACACATGAGTGTCCTCTCTTACCCCAGATGTGAAAAATGTGGGAAGCTCAAGCAGCTTCTAGAGGTCAATAATCACCTCAAAATCCTGTGCCATCTCAATCGGCAGTGCTTACAAATCATTTCCATCAACAAGGATTTGTTGCTACTCAACGTCAGTCAGGTCAAGTAGCCCATCCCCCCCAACCTTCTGATCTTGGTGATTACCAGATCCTTATGATGAATTTTGATGAGGTTAATCCCTCTAATATCAACCTGCAAACTCAGTCGCGTCAATATGACAAGCCATCGACTTTGTCTGCCACTGAGTCCAAAACCAAAGCATTTGTTGAGCCTCTTATGACACCAAATGGTTTGCTACAGACATGGTAAATTTTAGGGGTGAATTTTAGCCCAAGGGTGAATTTAAGGGGTTTTTATTTTTAGAGGGGCGAAATTTTAATAAAAAACCCATTTCATATATTTAGCCCAACTTTTATTTAACAAATAATTATTTTTTACATTTTAGCAAAAAAAAAGGGGCTGATAAACTATGAAAAGACTCATTTGACCCAATTCGCCTGGTTTGGGAGATTATATTCCATTACAATCGCCTAATTGTCTCCTTTGCAATGTTAAATCTGTTTGCAATCACCCATTTTATGGTTTGGGAGGTTGTATTTGGTCCCAATCGCCTTGATTTCTTCTGTGAATGACTTCCTGTTTTCAAATCTGGTTTTCATCGATGGCAAGGGTGTAAATAAATAAAAATATAAGTAAAGTGGAGGTATGGTAAATAAATAAAACCTCTTTTTATACTCACTCATAGGTATGAGAAATAAATAAAAATATAAATAAATTAGAGTTATGGTAAATAAAAAAAACCTATTTTTATATTTAGTCCATAACCCTTTTCTATTTAAGAAGGCTCAAAAAAGAAGGTTTTATTTAGTGAATCATATGGGTCAAAATACCATATTTAATAAAAATAGGTATGGTAAATTTAATAAAAATATAAAAAATGAGAGGTATTGCAAAATAAATAATAATATATTTTTTTATTTATTATTAATTATTATTATTTACTTCCATAAGTCACCTTATATTTACGAGCAGGCAAGGGTGTAAATAAATAAAAATATAAATAAAGTGGAGGTATGGTAAATAAATAAAACCTTTTTTTATACTTACTACAAAGGTATCGTAAATAAATAAAAATATAAATAAACTAGAGGTATGGTGAATAAATAAAACCTCTTTTTATATTTAGTCCATAAACCTTTTTCTATTTAAGAAGGCTAAAAAAAAAGGTTTTATTTAAGTGAATCCTATGGGCCAAATAACATATTATAAAATAGGTATGGTAAATTAATAAAAATAGAAGTATATTAGAGGTATGGTAAATAAATAAAACATTTTTTTTTATATTTACTCCATAAGTCACCTTATATTTATGAACACTCAAAAAATGCGTTATATTTAGGTGAAGCTTATGGGCCAAATACCATACAAAAAAAACGTTATTGACCCTAATATTAGTATTAATAAAAATAAATATGGAACATGGTATCGACCCATGGTATTCACGTGGAATGTAGCCTATTTAAAGGGGGGAATTAAACCAGCATAGATCCATCTTTACTCTGGATCTACTACTAAGCGTTGAGAGGGATCAAATATCGTGATATGCAAACTAGCATAGAGTGAAAAAATATTTGATCCCTCTCGGGGCTTGGTAGATCAAGAGTCAAAATGGATCTTGTAATTTAATGACACTTAAACATTCAACTGGGTTAAAGTGAAAAAATAAAATAAAAATCAATTATTAATTTCAATAATTTTTATAAATTACTAATAGTAGTTTTTAAGCTCTAGGTTTATGATAACCCATGGTAATACCATGGTATTCATGTGACCATAGACTATTTAAAGGGGAAATACTATCAGCTTAAGCTAAATGGTTAATGCTACATTTAGTCACTTCACCTAATTTAGTAAAAAATACCAATATTTCCATTAATATTGGTTTTTCTAATTTAACAGAAAAAAATTCAAAACAGTGAAATCTTATCACTCTTTCCACATCACCCTCGCAGGAGAGAGATAGTTGTTGCCCAGATTTTCCACCATTTTTCAAATGTTCTCAATATGATATCTTCATGAAAAATTTAAGGTACTGATGTTGGATTACTTGTTTGAAAAATATGCTGGTTTGTACAACCTTTCATCTCCTTTGTTATTCTTAGTTTGTCGTAATGATCTGGTTGGGCCATGCACCATATTGTCCTAAAAGGCGAAGATTGTGCACCAAAAAGGAAATTAATCCACATGTTACAACGCTATTAAAAAATTCAAGACTTATGAAGGTAGTGAACTATGCTAATAAGAAATTTAGATTGGGAGAGACGTAAATTTATTATTTAATTGAAGATTTCCTCTTAAAATAATAATAAATCTACATTTCTATATTTATATATTGATTGGAAGACTTCTAACAACAATCACTTCTTTCCATGAGATCCCCTTCAAGGCTTTGGGATACCTACTACTTTCTTATATTATATAGTTGGGGCTTGCTACTTGTTGGCGTGTTGGGGTAAAAAGACTTGATGTGTTTTTTTGAACTAGCAGTTGGAGTCTATGGAATAAGAAAGAAATTTGATTTGAATTTTCTCATCTTGATAGGTAAATGTTTGTAGATGAATATTCCATCTTAGTAACTCTGTCACAAGCAAATTATGTATATTTTGTTGTTGCTTAGTACAAAATCAAGCAATTTTTTTTTTAAACTCAACATTGGTTGGATTTAGGAGCAAAGAGTTGTCTCCATGTCTTCTTCATGCAAGAAAATTGCATGGTCCAATGATCCTGCCATATGACTATTGATAGCTAGATTGCGGTACAAGGCTATCTTTGATGATGAAGTAGTAGTAGTAGCTTGGTGGTGGGGAAGATTTGGAAAGTTAAATCTTTGATGAAATCCATGATTTTATGTGGTTGGCCCTAACGAATAATGTTTTGATGTGAGAGGTTCTAGAAAATAGGGCAAGGTAAGGTCCTGGAATTTGTACTCTATGCAATGTGAAGGGGTAACAATAGACCACGTGATGGTGTTCATTTGTATTTTTTCTCAGGAGGTATGGGGTGTTATTCTCCCCTTATTTGAGGATAGGGTACTTGGCAGGAGGCTCCCTTGTTGTACTGTTTGATGATAGATCAGTCAAATAACATAGATCATTGCCCCTGATTGCCTCTAGAGCCATTTGGATAGGAAATAAGGAATAAAAATTTTGCATTCAAGGAGATCCCTCCTTTTCAGGTACATCATCAAATAAAATACCTATATGAAGGCATAAAAATGACTCCAAAGGTTAAAGTTCCAAGGTGGGTTGTAATCTGGAGGTTGATAAAACTTATCCATGGCCTTCCTTTGTTGGTTCTTTCCAAGGTGATATTCTTGTTATATATATATTATCTACGAATACGTGTGATACTCTTGTTCTATAAATTATCTGCGATTTGAACCCAAGTCAACAACGTGTAGGAGGTAAATTCGAACTGGTCCTATGTTTGGTGTCTTTCATGTCTACCTTTGCCAGAGCATTATCCACAATAAATCAAGTTTTGGATTCACATGTCTCCTGAGATTTGATTACTTTTCACATTTTGAAGTGGGAACAGTGGATAACTCTTATTTCAGGTGCAAACATATTCATTGAACCTATGTTTGTTTCTTGTCACCTATGTTTACCTTAAAGTTTTTCGTTTCCTTGTTGTTATGGACTACATCAACCTCTATTATTCTACAATGTTTGTTTGTTTAATGTTTTTCTGTCATGCATGACGAAATAATGTTGCTCTTGTGAGGGTAAGAATGCAAGTGACAAGGGTTGATTATCTACAAAACTCTTCCTCAAATGAAGAGTTAAATCTAGTAGGTTTTGAAGAGCATAATGATACAAAACTTGAAGAGCATATGATGTAGATGTTGAAGGTGGTGCTTCTACATGAATTATAGTGCAAGGTGAAAGTTTAACCAAGAATATTAGTTTTAACAGAGGCCAAACTAAAGAGGATACTGATGAGCCCCAAAAATGGATAATTATATGGGCTCATTCAACCTCCTAATTCGACTTAATCCACCATTATCATTATTTTATTGCATGTTTTTTATTATATTTATGCTAATAGAGTGAATTGGGTTAGTCATTATGCCAACAAGTCTAATGTGTGCTTTGCGTAGTCTTTTTGGTCAATTTGGAGACAAAATCAAAGGTTTAAATGAGCACTTGACAGCCAAATTCGTGGAGAGGATTTGTAGGAATGTGTCCCCTTCATTTATGGGCCCTTACCTCGAATTCTCCACCATCAGCTCGGAGTTCAAGGGCCACCAAATCAATTATCACAAGGGCAGCCGAGCAAGTGCTAGTAAAAGTAGAAAAAGGCCATCAAGCACCTCTGATTTCACCTCTCCCTCAGTGGGATCAGGAGCTAGGATCAAGGTGACCTTGCTGCCAACAAAAACACAGTCTTTGCTTCGCCATGCAATCATTAGTGTTCGATTTTTATTTACAGAAGTTGGTTACATGTTCAAAGTCTTGATTGCTTAGTTTTCATAGCATTTCACATTATTTCGTTGCAAATAAACTGTTGTTCATTTTCCTTGCTCTTATTTAGGTCAAATTAGGTCAAGATAGCTAGATCTTGGGATTGCATAGTCGTTGTTTGGTCAGTTTTAGAAAATTGTGTGCAGATCACCTGTATTACCTCTCTATCTACCTTTTCTCCATCAGATAATCTGTTCCAACCCTTAATCCATGATTCTTACCCTTCATTTGTCATACTTTTCCCACCTTGCCCTAATTTCTACATTCTTAATGAATTTAGACTTCTGTGATCCATAACATTTGTTTAGAGAATTTTCGGCAAAATCACATAATTAATCATTTGTCGACGCGTTTTGAACCAACTAGTGTGGTTCATCATCAGGACAAGTTGAAGATACAGATCCAGTTCAGCGTGTTAAAGAGTCTAAGCAGAGACTCAAACGGCTAAAACGTCTAACGGCTACTTTTCCACTCAAGGACCCCAGTCAAACTTCCTTTAACTAATTTAATATTAAATAACTATTATAATAATGGAGCTAGGTTAACGAGGTGAAAAACAAAACAGATCAAAGGTCAATAATCATTAATTTATTTACATTATTATCCACGCATATATATATATATATATATATATATATATATATATTATATATATATATTATATATATACTCTAATCTTCTAATAATACCCTATTTGATGCTTAGTTATTAAAATATTATATATTTATTAAAAAAAAATATATTTATTATTTAAACTAGGTAAAAATAAATAAATAAATCAATGGTTAGTTAACAAAACTAAACCATTTATTTATCTAAATTTAAATTGTGAATATACATCTAAGTAAATATCTAAATATATATTATATTATATATATATATATATATATATATATATATATATATACTATAATAATATATTTCCAAACTAGCAGTATTTTTATTTTAATATTATATAAATTTCTATAAATTATTAGATAAATATATCAAAAATTTGTTTTTCTACATTCTTGTGCATCATCTCTTCCTCCATCCTTGAACCAAATCCAATCTCTCCTTAGCCTCATGCACCAGGTCCTAAACCCCCCTTAACATCATTATCCAACCTCCATTTCCACTTTCCCACCATTTTTCCTCCATCAACCCTCCAAAATCCACATTTCAGAACATCCTGTAGAAAATTACAGATCATCCTGTAGAAATTCCAGAACATCCTATAGAACCCCTGCAGACTTCCTGTAGAAGCTCACGAATGAGGTTTCTTGATAGCCAAAATCTGTGAAACTCTTTGGAAGGGTGCTAGGGACCCCTTATGCCCTCTCTGAACCTTCACAACCTCCTTCAAGCATTTTCTCTCACCGATCCACCTCTGCACAGTAAAAAACAGTTAAAGCACATGCACAATAATTCTGCCAACTTACTCAAAAATACAAAAAGATGTTTCTTTTCAGATTTCACTTCAGAAGTAGCTTAGTCACATGCATTTTACCTTTCTAAGAGTCAATGGTATTCCTTTCTGTAGCTTTCATCATTTCTCTTGCATCAGTAGGGCTAGCTGGTAAAATTAGGGTTTGCTAGAGTTTGCATTTCTTTTCCGCTTTTCGCTTCTTTCTGCAAGTAGATTATCCTTCTTTGAGTTAGCTTTCATCCATCAATTAAAAAGATTCTTCTAAGAGCTCATAGAAGTTGGCTTAAGCTCCTAGCGGACTTGTGCCAGCTGACCAAGTGACAGCTACGGCAAGAGCTAGTACTTGTGCATACAACACCGTTGCTTTCAAGTTTGTTACGAACTACCGGTTGATAAAATTAAAGAAGGGAGTTCCAAGAGTTGCAGCATTATTGCTGCAATACTGGGGCTCACCACTCTTTTTGGCGTCGTTGCCAGGGAAGCATCATAGTATTGGTGATTGCTGCTATTCTTCTATTTTCTACTACAACCTTTTGCTAAGTAGTTTATTTCATTTCCATTCTGCAATTTCATTTCCGCAAAAGTAGAGTAGACATTTCTTGCTTTCATAGATTAGCCTTTCAATTCCGCAATTTCAATTCTGCAAGTATAGATTAGCATTTTAATTCTGCAAGCGTAGATTAGCATTTCAATTCTGCAAGCGTAGCTTAGCATTTCATTCCTGCAATTTCATTTGAGCAAAATAGATTAGTCCTTTCTTGCTTTTATCTCAATTTCACATTTTCATTTCAGCAAGATAGTTAGTTGCAGTTCAATCTATTTCAGTTTTGTAGGTACAAGCAGAAGAAAAGCAAAAATCAACCAAAAAGATTTCCTTTCATGATTTGTAGGAGTAGAGATAATTCAGAAAAATGATTGCACAACACCCCCATTGTTTCACATAGCCAACCTTCTCTCTTCTTCGATGGTTGTGATTAAAGAACCCTTAGGTGGACAACAAGACATATTTGAAGAACCCCTAGGTGAGAAGAAGAAGAAAACATTCCTCTGGAGCAAATGACTACAAGCAGAAATTTTGGGAGCAGTACCTTATCCAAAAACGAATTTGCAAATCAGATGGAAGATTTCAAGAGTGATATGAGGCAGTTTCTTGCCATGCAACTGGATACCTTGCAGATCCAAAGGAAGCAAGAGGAAGCCAAGAGGGCTTTGGCCATCTTTTGTCCCAGGTGCACTAGAAAGCATCCTAGGAATGAATGTCCATTGTACTCCATAGAAGTGGGTTTTGTCTGTGAAGAATACCATCCTACAGATCAGTGCCCTTCCTTGCCTGGAATCAAAGCTGCATATCAAAGGGCCAAAGAAGTCACTGAACCACTCTATTTCATGAACCAAAGGAGGTCACACGGACTCATACCTTACCAGCAGGAACTACAAGGGATATCTGAGACCTGTTACGACCCCTATCAAGCCACTTTCATGCCTTCTTAGGGTCCCCCTGCTCACCCTTCCTGGTTCACACCTCCTCCTTGTTCCTTCACAGATCCATATTATGCCCAACCAGCTGCTCGTTCGTTTCACTCTTATGCTTAGCCACAACCTCAGTGGAATGCACCTCATCAGGGGTGGAGGCCCCATTACAACACTCCTCTTGCTCATTTTCCTCCACCACCTACTCAACCACAACCATCGCCTCCTGCTCCACCAAGGCAACCCCAAATGCCTGCCCAACCACAACCCCATCCACATCCATCTCAAATATACACCTCC